>JAWDGP010003835.1:447500-460224 GCA_033675545.1 Elysia crispata
TCCAACAGAATAGTATGAATTTTCAAGAGCGTTTTTACTCTTAATTCATAATTATTTTTCTTCATTTTTATGGACCACATTGGAAACTAGCATTGGCAGATAAAAATGCAGTTAATTTCGTTTCTGTACATTGAATAGTTTTGGAGGAGATAGGCTACACAAAAAAAAAAAAAGCCAAGTGTGCCTTTTATAGTAAAAGATTTTTAAGAGGAATAGCCCAAGATACTCTGTCTTCTTCACCTCCCCCCACCCAATTTGGATGCTTGTCTCAGAGATTTGCACCAAGATAGCTCCTTTTTCCCTCACCACTAGACCCATAATGTTGCACATAGTATGCTAAAAGACTACCATAACACTTCAGCTTTATTTAAACCTAAGCCACGAATTCTTGTGAGAATAGTCTTTCAAATAATAGAATTAACAACAACTTTATGAGCGTGCCCAGTAGCAATGGAGCATTAACTGTAAAATGTGTGTAGATCTTCGCCTCTGGTACAATGGAAAAACTCTGATTGACTCAACCATTCTTTCGCTCTCTTACGGAGGCCTCGTCTTCCTGATTGACTCAACCATTCTTTCGCTCTCTTACGGAGGCCTCGTCTTCCTGATTGACTCAACCATTCTTTCGCTCTCTTACGGAGGCCTCGTCTTCCTGATTGACTCAACCATTCTTTCGCTCTCTTACGGAGGCCTCGTCTTCCTGATTTTTGCAGAGCAAAAGTGAACTATGTATCTCTAATTTTCATCGTTCCTATGATTTCGCTCTATCATTGCACCCACCAAAACATGAGTTTATATTTTGAGAATCCCCGTTCGATCTTTGGCGAGACAGCTTGTTTTGGCCAATCACAATCCTCCTATGCTAGTTTGTGATGTAGCAGAGTAAATCTAGACCCAGATCACTGCAGCCCTGTGTTTCTGTTGTATAAAAGTGTGGTTCTAGAGTTACTGGTCTATGATTTCCTAATTAGCAAGCTATTCATAGCATTCAGCTGGGATAGTTTGAATCACGATATCTACATGATTCACTACATAAATACATCGGCTAGGATAGTTTAAATCACGATATCTACATGATTCACTACATAACTACATCGGCTAGAATAGTTTGAATCACGATATCTACATGATTCACTACATAACTACATAGGCTAGGATAGTTTGAATCACGATATCTACATGATTCACTACATAACTACATCGGCTATGATAGTTTGAATCACGATATCTACATGATTCACTACATAACTACATAGGCTAGGATAGTTTGAATCACGATATCTACATGATTCACTACATAACTACATCGGCAAGAATAGTTTGAATTACGATATCTACATGATTCACTACATAACTACATCGGCTAGGATAGTTTGAATCACGATATCTACATGATTCACTACATAACTACATCGGCTATGATAGTTTGAATCACGATATCTACATGATTCACTACATAACTACATAGGCTAGGATAGTTTGAATCACGATATCTACATGATTCACTACATAACTACATCGGTAAGAATAGTTTGAATCACGATATCTACATGATTCACTACATAACTAAATCGGCTAGGATAGTTTTAATCACGATATCTACATGATTCACTACATAACTACATAGGCTAAAATAGTTTGAATTACGATATCTACATGATTCACTACATAACTACATCGGCTAAAATAGTTTGAATCACTATATCTACATGATTCACTAGATGCTAAATCAGCTGGAATAGTATGAATCTCGATATCTACATGATTCACCACATAACTACATCGGCTATGATAGTTTAAATCACGATATCTACATGATTCACTACATAACTAAATCGGCTAGGATAGTTTGAATCACGATATCTACATGATTCACTACATAACTACATCGGCTAGGATAGTATGAATCTCGGTATCTGCATGCTGTGCTACATACTGCATCGGCTAGGATAGTTTTAATCACGATATCTACATGATTCACTACATAACTACATCGGCTAAAATAGTTTGAATAACGATGTCTACATGATTTACTACATACTACATCGGCTAGGATGGTATGAAACTCGGTATCTGCATGCTGTGGTAAATACTACATCGGCTAGGATAGTATGAATCTCAGTATCTACATGATTCCCTACATACTACATCAGCTAGTATAGTATGAATCTCGGTATCTACATGATGTGCTACATAGTGCATCAGCTACGATAATATGAATCTCGGTATCTACACGATGTGCTACATACTACATCAACTAGGATTGTATGAATCTCGGTATCTGCATGCTGTGCTACATAGCATCAAATAGTGCTACATACTACATCGGCTAGGATAGTATGAATCTCGGTATCTACATGATGTGCTACATACTACATCGGCTAGGATAGTATGAATCTTGGTATCTACATGATGTGCTACAAACTACATCAGCTAGGATAGTATGAATCTCGATATCTACATGATGCACTATATACTGCATTAGCTAGGATAGTATGAATCTCGATATCTACATGTTGTTCTACATACTACATCAGCTAGGATAGTATGAATCTCGGTATCTACATGTTGTTCTTCATACTACATCAGCTAGGATAGTATGAATCTCGATATCTATATGATGCACTATATCCTGCATTAGCTAGGATAGTATAAATCTCGATATCTACATGTTGTTCTTCATACTGTATCAGCTATGATAGTATGAATCTCGCTATCTACATGATGTGTTACATGCTACATCAGCTAGGATAGTATGAATCTATGTATCTACATGTTGTTCTACATACTACATCAGCTAGGATAGTATGAATCTCGGTATCTACATGATGTGTTACATACTACATCAGCTAGGATAGTATGAATCTCGGTATCTACATGATGTGCTACAAACTACATCAGCTACGATAGTATGAATCTCAGTATCTACATGTTGTTCTACATACTATATCAGCTAGGATAGTATGAATCTCGATATCTACATGGTGCACTAAATACTGCATTAGCTAGGATAGTATGAATCTCACTATCTACATGTTGTTCTACATACTGCATCAGCTACAATAGTATGAATCTCATTATCTACATGTTGTTCTACATACTGCATCAGCTACGATAGTATGAATCTCGCTATCTACATGATGGATGTGTTACATACTACATCAGCAAGGATAGTATGAATCTCGATATCTACATGTTGTTCTTCATACTACATCAGCTAGGATAGTATGAATCTCGGTATCTACATGTTGTTCTACATACTACATCAGCTAGGGTAGTATGAATCTCGATATCTACATGATGTGTTACATACTACATCAGCTAGGATAGTATGAATCTCGATATCTACATGATGTGTTACATACTACATCAGCTAGGATAGTATGAATCTCGGTATCTACATGTTGTTCTTCATACTACATCAGCTAGGATAGTATGAATCTCGGTATCTACATGTTGTTCTTCATACTACATCAGCTAGGATAGTATGAATCTCGGTATCTACATGTTGTTCTTCATACTACATCAGCTAGGATAGTATGAATCTCGCTATCTACATGATGTGTTACATACTACATCAGCTAGGATAGTATGAATCTCGGTATCTACATGTTGTTCTTCATACTACATCAACTAGGATAGTATGAATCTCGGTATCTACATGTTGTTCTTTATACTACATCAACTAGGATAGTATGAATCTCGCTATCTACATGTTGTTCTTCATACTACATCAGCTAGGATAGTATGAATCTCGCTATCTACATGTTGTTCTTCATACTGTATCAGCTAGGATAGTATGAATCTCGCTATCTACATGATGTGTTACATACTACATCAGCTAGGATAGTATGAATCTCAGTATCTACATGATGTGTTACATACTACATCAGCTAGGATAGTATGAACCTCGCTATCTACATGATGTGTTACATACTACATCAGCTAGGATAGTATGAATCTCAGTATCTACATGTTGTTCTACATACTACATCAGCTAGGGTAGTATCAATCTCGATATCTACATGATGTGTTACATACTACATCAGCTAGGATAGTATGAATCTGGATATCTACATGATGTGTTACATACTATATCAGCTAGAATAGTATGAATCTCAGTATCTACATGTTGTTCTACATACTACATCAGCTAGGGTAGTATGAATCTCGATATCTACATGATGTGTTACATACTACATCAGCTAGGATAGTATGAATCTCGATATCTACATGATGTGTTACATACTACATCAGCTAGGATAGTATGAATCTCAGTATCTACATGATGTGTTACATACTACATCAGCTAGGATAGTATGAATCTCAGTATCTACATGATGTGTTACATACTATATCAGCTAGAATAGTATGAATCTCAGTATCTACATGTTGTTCTACATACTACATCAGCTAGGGTAGTATGAATCTCGATATCTACATGATGTGTTACATACTAAATCAGCTAGGATAGTATGAATCTCGGTATCTACATGTTGTTCTTCATACTACATCAGCTAGGGTAGTATGAATCTCGATATCTACATGATGTGTTACATACTACATCAGCTAGGATAGTATGAATCTCGGTATCTACATGTTGTTCTACATACTACATCAGCTAGGATAATATGAATTTCGGTATCTACATGTTGTTCTACATACTACATCAGCTAGGATAGTATGAATCTCAGTATCTACATGTTGTTCTACATACTATATCAGCTAGGATAGTATGAATCTCAGTATCTACATGATGTGTTACATACTACATCAGCTAGGATAGTATGAATCTCAGTATCTACATGATGTGTTACATACTACATCAGCTAGGATAGTATGAATCTCAGTATCTACATGATGTGTTACATACTACATCAGCTAGGATAGTATGAATCTCGATATCTACATGATGTGTTACATACTACATCAGCTAGGATAGTATGAATCTCAGTATCTACATGTTGTTCTACATACTACATCAGCTAGGGTAGTATCAATCTCGATATCTACATGATGTGTTACATACTACATCAGCTAGGATAGTATGAATCTGGATATCTACATGATGTGTTACATACTACATCAGCTAGGATAGTATCAATCTCGATATTTACATGATGTGTTACATACTACATCAGCTAGGATAGTATCAATCTCGATATCTACATGATGTGTTACATACTACATCAGCTAGGGTAGTATCAATCTCGATATCTACATGATGTGTTACATACTACATCAGCTAGGATAGTATGAATCTCGATATCTACATGATGTGTTACATACTACATCAGCTAGGATAGTATCAATCTCGATATCTACATGATGTGTTACATACTACATCAGCTAGGGTAGTATGAATCTCGATATCTACATGTTGTTCTACATACTACATCAGCTAGGGTAGTATCAATCTCGATATCTACATGATGTGTTATATACTACATTAGCTAGGATAGTATGAATCTCGATATCTACATGATGTGTTACATACTACATCAGCTAGGGTAGTATCAATCTCGATATCTACATGATGTGTTACATACTACATCAGCTATGATAGTATGAATCTCGATATCTACATGATGTGCTACATACTACATCGGCTAGGATAATATGAATCTCGGTATCTACACGATGTGCTACATACTACATCGGCTAGGATAGTTTGAATCACGATATCTACATGATTTACTACATACTACATCAGCTAGGATAATATGAATCTCGATATTTACATGATGTGCTACATACTACATCAGCTAGGGTAGTATGAATCTCGATATCTACATGATGTGTTACATACTGCATCAGCTAGGGTAGTATGAATCTCGATATCTACATGATGTGTTACATACTACATCAGCTAGGATAGTATGAATCTCGATATCTACATGATGTGTTACATACTACATCAGCTAGGATAGTATGAATCTCAGTATCTACATGATGTGTTACATACTACATCAGCTAGGATAGTATGAATCTCAGTATCTACATGATGTGTTACATACTACATCAGCTAGGATAGTATGAATCTCAGTATCTACATGATGTGTTACATACTACATCAGCTAGGATAGTATGAATCTCAGTATCTACATGATGTGTTACATACTACATCAGCTAGGATAGTATGAATCTCAGTATCTACATGATGTGTTACATACTACATCAGCTAGGATAGTATGAATCTCAGTATCTACATGATGTATTACATACTACATCAGCTAGGATAGTATGAATCTCAGTATCTACATGTTGTTCTACATACTGCATCAGCTAGGATAGTATGAATCTCGATATCTACATGATGTGTTACATACTACATCAGCTAGGGTAGTATGAATCTCAGTATCTACATGATGTGTTACATACTACATCAGCTAGGATAGTATGAATCTCGATATCTACATGATGTGTTACATACTACATCAGCTAGGATAGTATGAATCTCAGTATCTACATGATGTGTTACATACTACATCAGCTAGGATAGTATCAATCTCGATATCTACATGATGTGTTACATACTACATCAGCTAGGATAGTATGAATCTCAGTATCTACATGATGTGTTACATACTACATCAGCTAGGATAGTATGAATCTCAGTATCTACATGATGTGTTACATACTACATCAGCTAGGATAGTATGAATCTCAGTATCTACATGATGTGTTACATACTACATCAGCTAGGATAGTATGAATCTCGATATCTACATGATGTGTTACATACTACATCAGCTAGGATAGTATGAATCTCAGTATCTACATGATGTGTTACATACTACATCAGCTAGGATAGTATGAATCTCAGTATCTACATGATGTGTTACATACTACATCAGCTAGGATAGTATGAATCTCAGTATCTACATGATGTGTTACATACTACATCAGCTAGGATAGTATGAATCTCAGTATCTACATGATGTGTTACATACTACATCAGCTACGATAGTATGAATCTCGTTATCTACATGATGTGTTACATACTACATCAGCTAGGATAGTATGAATCTCAGTATCTACATGTTGTTCTACATACTACATCAGCTAGGGTAGTATGAACCTCGATATCTACATGATGTGTTACATACTGCATCAGCTAGGATAGTATGAATCTCGATAACTACATGTTGTTCTTCATACTATATCAGCTAGGATAGTATGAATCTCGATAACTACATGTTGTTCTTCATACTACATCAGCTAGGATAGTATGAATCTCGCTATCTACATGTTGTTCTACATACTACATCAGCTAGGATAGTATGAATCTCGGTATCTACATGTTGTTCTTCATACTACATCAGCTAGGATAGTATGAATCTCGCTATCTACATGATGTGTTACATACTACATCAGCTAGGATAGTATGAATCTCGGTATCTACATGTTGTTCTTCATACTACATCAACTAGGATAGTATGAATCTCGGTATCTACATGTTGTTCTTTATACTACATCAACTAGGATAGTATGAATCTCGCTATCTACATGTTGTTCTTCATACTACATCAGCTAGGATAGTATGAATCTCGGTATCTACATGATGTTTTACATACTATATCAGCTAGGATAGTATGAATCTCAGTATCTACATGATGTGTTACATACTACATCAGCTAGGATAGTATGAATCTCAGTATCTACATGATGTGTTACATACTACATCAGCTAGGATAGTATGAATCTCGCTATCTATATGATGTGTTACATACTACATCAGCTAGGATAGTATGAATCTCATTATCTACATGTTGTTCTACATACTACATCAGCTAGGGTAGTATGAATCTCGATATCTACATGATGTGTTACATACTACATCAGCTAGAATAGTATGAATCTCGATATCTACATGAGGTGTTACATACTACATCAGCTAGGATAGTATGAATCTCAGTATCTACATGTTGTTTTACATACTACATCAGCTAGGTTAGTATCAATCTCGATATCTACATGATGTGTTACATACTACATCAGCTAGGATAGTATGAATCTGGATATCTACATGATGTGTTACATACTACATCAGCTAGGATAGTATGAATCTCAGTATCTACATGTTGTTCTACATACTACATCAGCTAGGATAGTATGAATCTCAGTATCTACATGATGTGTTACATACTATATCAGCTAGAATAGTATGAATCTCAGTATCTACATGTTGTTCTACATACTACATCAGCTAGGGTAGTATGAATCTCGGTATCTACATGATGTGCTACATACTACATCGGCTAGGATAGTATGAATCTTGGTATCTACATGATGTGCTACAAACTACATCAGCTAGGATAGTATGAATCTCGATATCTACATTATGTGCTACATACTACATCAGCTAGGATAGTATGAATCTCGATATCTACATGTTGTTCTTCATACTACATCAGCTAGGATAGTATGAATCTCAGTATCTACATGTTGTTCTACATACTACATCAGCTACGATAGTATGAATCTCAGTATCTACATGTTGTTCTACATACTGCATCAGCTACGATAGTATGAATCTCGTTATCTACATGATGTGTTACATACTACATCAGCTAGGATAGTATGAATCTCATTATCTACATGATGTGTTACATACTACATCAGCTAGGATAGTATGAATCTCAGTATCTACATGATGTGTTACATACTACATCAGCTAGGATAGTATGAATCTCGATATCTACATGATGTGTTACATACTACATCAGCTAGGATAGTATCAATCTCGATATCTACATGATGTGTTACATACTACATCAGCTAGGATAGTATGAATCTCGATATCTACATGATGTGTTACATACTACATCAGCTAGGATAGTATCAATCTCGATATTTACATGATGTGTTACATACTACATCAGCTAGGATAGTATCAATCTCGATATCTACATGATGTGTTACATACTACATCAGCTAGGGTAGTATCAATCTCGATATCTACATGATGTGTTACATACTACATCAGCTAGGATAGTATGAATCTCGATATCTACATGATGTGTTACATACTACATCAGCTAGGATAGTATCAATCTCGATATCTACATGATGTGTTACATACTACATCAGCTAGGGTAGTATGAATCTCGATATCTACATGTTGTTCTACATACTACATCAGCTAGGGTAGTATCAATCTCGATATCTACATGATGTGTTATATACTACATTAGCTAGGATAGTATGAATCTCGATATCTACATGATGTGTTACATACTACATCAGCTAGGGTAGTATCAATCTCGATATCTACATGATGTGTTACATACTACATCAGCTATGATAGTATGAATCTCGATATCTACATGATGTGTTACATACTACATCAGCTAGGATAATATGAATTTCGGTATCTACATGATGTGCTACATACTGCATCAGCTAGGATAGTATGAATCTCGGTATTTACATGATGTGCTACATACTACATCAGCTACGATAGTATGAATCTCGAAATTTACATGATGTGTTACATACTACATCAGCTAGGGTAGTATGAATCTCGATATCTACATGATGTGTTACATACTGCATCAGCTAGGGTAGTATGAATCTCGATATCTACATGATGTGTTACATACTACATCAGCTAGGATAGTATGAATCTCGATATCTACATGATGTGTTACATACTACATCAGCTAGGATAGTATGAATCTCAGTATCTACATGATGTGTTACATACTACATCAGCTAGGATAGTATGAATCTCAGTATCTACATGATGTGTTACATACTACATCAGCTAGGATAGTATGAATCTCAGTATCTACATGATGTGTTACATACTACATCAGCTAGGATAGTATGAATCTCAGTATCTACATGATGTGTTACATACTACATCAGCTAGGATAGTATGAATCTCAGTATCTACATGATGTGTTACATACTACATCAGCTAGGATAGTATGAATCTCAGTATCTACATGATGTATTACATACTACATCAGCTAGGATAGTATGAATCTCAGTATCTACATGTTGTTCTACATACTGCATCAGCTAGGATAGTATGAATCTCGATATCTACATGATGTGTTACATACTACATCAGCTAGGGTAGTATGAATCTCAGTATCTACATGATGTGTTACATACTACATCAGCTAGGATAGTATGAATCTCGATATCTACATGATGTGTTACATACTACATCAGCTAGGATAGTATGAATCTCAGTATCTACATGATGTGTTACATACTACATCAGCTAGGATAGTATCAATCTCGATATCTACATGATGTGTTACATACTACATCAGCTAGGATAGTATGAATCTCAGTATCTACATGATGTGTTACATACTACATCAGCTAGGATAGTATGAATCTCAGTATCTACATGATGTGTTACATACTACATCAGCTAGGATAGTATGAATCTCAGTATCTACATGATTATTGTTACATACTACATCAGCTAGGATAGTATGAATCTCGATATCTACATGATGTGTTACATACTACATCAGCTAAGGATAGTATGAATCTCAGTATCTACATGATGTGTTACATACTACATCAGCTAGGATAGTATGAATCTCAGTATCTACATGATGTGTTTACATGCTACATCAGCTAGGATAGTATGAATCTCAGTATCTACATGATGTGTTACATACTACATGAGCTAGGATAGTATGAATCTCAGTATCTACATGATGTGTTACATGACTACATCAGCTAAGGATGAAAGTATGAATCTCAGTATCTACATGATGTGTTACATGTACTACATCAGCTAGGATAGTATGAATCTCAGTATCTACATGATGTGTTACATACTACATCAGCTAGGATAGGTATGAATCTCAGTATCTACATGATGTGTTACATACTACATCAGCTAGGATAGTATGAATCTCGATATCTACATGATGTGTTACATACTACATCAGCTAGGATAGTATGAATCTCAGTATCTACATAGATGTGTTACATACTACATCAGCTAGGATAGTATGAATCTCGATATCTACATGATGTGTTACATACTACATCAGCTAGGATAGTATGAATCTCAGTATCACTACATGATGTGTTACATACTACATACATCAGCTAGGATAGCATCAATCTCAGTATCTACATGATGTGTTACATACTACATCAGCTAGGATAGCATCAATCTCAAGTATCTACATGATGTGTTACATACTACATCAGCTAGGATAGTATCAATCTCGGTATCTACATGATGTGTTACATACTACATCAGCTAGGATAGTATAGAGATCTCAGTATCTACATGATGTGTTACATACTACATCAGCTAGGATAGTATGAATCTCGATATCTACATGATGTGTTACATACTACATCAGCGGCTAGGATAGTATGAATCTCAGTATCTACATGATGTGTTACATACTACATCAGCTAGGATAGTATGAATCTCAGTATCTACATGATGTGTTACATACTACATCCAGCTAGGATAGTATGAATCTCGATATCTACATGATGTGTTACATACTACATCAGCTAGGATAGTATGAATCTCAGTATCTACATGATGTGTTACATACTACATCAGCTAGGATAGTATCAATCTCGATATCTACATGATGTGTTACATACTACATCAGCTAGGATAAGTATGAATCTCAGTATCCTACATGATGTGTTACATACTACATCAGCTAGGATGATAGTATCAATCTCGATATCTACATGATGTGTTACATACTACATCAGCTAGGGTAGTATGAATCTCAGTAATATCTACATGATGTGTTACATACTACATCAGCTAGGATAGTATCAATCTCGATATCTACATGATGTGTTACATACTACATCAGCTAGGATAGTATGAATCTCAGTAATATCTACATGATGTGTTACATACTACATCAGCTAGGATAAAGTATCAATCTCGATATCTACATGATGTATTACATACTACATCAGCTAGGATAGTATGAATCTCAGTATCTACATGATGTGTTACATACTACATCAGCTAGGATAGTATCAATCTCGATATCTACATGATGTGTTACATACTACATCAGCTAGGATTAAGTATGAATCTCAGTATCTACATGATGTGTTACATACTACATCCAGCTAGGATAGTATCAATCTCTTGATATCTACATGATGTGTTACATACTACATCAGCTAGGATAGTATGAATCTCAGTATCTACATGATGTGTTACATACTACATCAGCTAGGATAGTATCAATCTCGATATCTACTTGTTAATGTGTTACATACTACATCAGCTAGGATAGTATAGATCTCAGTATCTACATGATGTATTACATACTGCATCAGCTAGGATAGTATCAATCTCGATATCTACATGATGTGTTACATACTACATCAGCTAGGATAGTATCAATCTCGATATCTACATGATGTGTATTTATACTACATCAGCTAGGATAGTATCAATCTCGATATCTACATGATGTGTTACATACTACATCAGCTAAGGATTAAACATAAATCTCAGTATCTACATGATGTGTTACATACTACATCAGCTAGGATAGTATCAATCTCGATATCTACATGATGTGTTACATACTACATCAAGCTAGGATAGTATCAATCTCGATATCTACATGATGTCAACACACACATACTACATCAGCTAGGGTAGTATCCAATCTCGATATCTACATGATGTTCTACATACTACATCAAAGCTGAGGCATAGTATCGATACTTCGATATCTACATG
>JAWDGP010003836.1:0-19651 GCA_033675545.1 Elysia crispata
TACGAATGATCTGCTGTGGTACGTTTGAGGTGTAATTCTGTGTTTTTTGGTGGGGTCTAAAGATGAAGCTACTGGTCCTGATCTAAATATTAATTCTGCCCCTTCTATTTGATATCAAGTATTTTCTGTATTTTCTTCTTCTCCCAATGTCTATCCTTGTCCCCAGTCCTCTCACTAAAAATCAAAACACCCTTCGGCTCTGACCTCAAGTTTTTCTATCAGTATCTTGGCTTGCTGCCACTTCTGCCTCTGTGTTTTTGAGTTTTCCCTCACTCGGCTACGATGTTCATATTCTTCTGTAGTAATTTTTCCTGTCCATATTGTAGGAGTTTCCTCTAGATGTTTGTGATATTTAAAAAGTAAATCTAGCAGAATGTGTAGATATGGGTTGTTGCTTTATTCAGCTCTACCTTAATTAAAGGTGGGTGCTTGCAATAGTTATAACTAGCAACTTTGTGATTTATTTCCACTCTGGGTTTGGTAAGGCGTGTTGTCAGCAAAGCAGCGTGTCCTAATGTTCATGTTTTGTGAAATGAACTTTGTCTCGACTATTCATGGAGCGCCGCTGTATTAGGCACCACAGACAAGGGAAGGTGCCTTGGAGTCTTGACAAACACAGACTCTCCGAAGAAAGTGCCCATTTAAGAAAAAATTCTCATTGCTTTTTCTCTCCTCATATGAGAGTGAGGAGCAGCACGCTCATCCCCAAACCCATCCTCTTAAAAACCTAGCAGTATCTTGATAATAATTCCGAACAGATGCTAATGCGATCATTATAGCATTTTGCTGTGAGTTGGGCTTTCGTGTGTTTGCAATTTGGTGTGAATTTAAGTGAACTTATAAATGTACCATGATCTTAATCCAGACCTCACTACCTGGTATATTATTACTATGCCAGATGAGTATGTACTTCTCGTCATATAAATCTAACAATCTATCTATCAATCTGTTTAATACCGCTATTCTACCATATGTCTCCTGGAATCGTTCCCTTCTTCACCTAAACATGTTTTTTCTTTGTCCAGTGCTCACTCTTTGTCTTCCATGTTACCTTCCCTGTCTGCAACTCAGTCCTAGGTCTTCTTTCATTCATGGTTAAAGTTTGTTCTCCACTAAGTTGTAACTTCTGCTTCACTCCAGCCTTCTTACAAATCTCATTTCTAAGACCTGATGGTAATCCATTAAGCTGACAATAGTTACTTCCGATGTCTGCGTGTCCGCTAGTGGTACATATAATGCAGCGTTTTCGTTTTCTAAATTATCTCTAGTGAGAAGTATCTAAGTGCTTTGTATTATCTCGTTGATATGATTGATGGCAATCTTCTATTTCTACGCTGATTTTGTTATATGTATGGCTATCTGCCATCGTTTCAATTATGTCTGCAAGTGTAAATTGTGTACCTAATGTTGTGTTTTAAAGCTGTAAATAGTGGCTAGTGGTATGAGTATCTCAATGGGCTTTATTTTCAGAGAGTTCTCTCTTGGTGGTGTCCCTTGCCTGCTTTGCATACACAGATACTTTTAACGAAGTTAAAGAGACGATGATTGATAGCACAGAGGGCAGTTCATAAGAGTTTTGTTTTCCGCAAAGTCACACCATATAGCTCTAGTTATCTGTGCCACAATCCTGGCCGCTTTCATAGTTGTCACACTTTCTCGATTTTTTTTTCAGGCTGATATGTTTGTCTTATATTTATGGCAAACACATTTCAAAAAACAGTCATTGTTCTTCAATATGTCAATCCCTAACACCAGAAGAATGTTCTCACTAAGGTCAATGCTGGGATATGGCTTTTTGTAATTTTTATGCCCTCTTAGTTGAAGTCAGTTAGCTACATGTTCGGCACATTTCATTCACATATTGACAATCATGATCTTAAGTTTGTTCCATAATGGTGTATAAAAAAAATTGTTTAAGATTGTTGAGGATATAAAACCTGTTATACCAGAAAGAGAACTAATATTTAAAAACCAATGAAGGGAAACAGATTATTTGTATGCAACCATTTATCTGTACTTGTCTAATTAAGCTCACACAATAGAGCTAAAATTTTCATATCTTAATTAACAAACTAAGTAAGCATAACGAAACTCTAAAATAGCATATTTTAAAGATAAAAACAAGGAAATTTCACAAAAATCACAAAACAACGTTGATAGATCAAAAGTCAAGAGGAAACTGGTGTACAATGTAAATAAATTGACTGCAGCCTGTTAAACAAAGACAATTTTTTTTATTATTCATCAACGTGCAGCCCACAAAATTGCGGACGCATCATTCACAGTGCATAGCACCGTCAGAAGAACGCGTCTAACAATGATTGATTCACTGATGACGCTCATCAGTATGGAGATATGCGGGCCTCCAGGCTTTAACTAAATTGTTGCTGAGAGACAGTTTTAAGAGTTCTAATCTAAATCTAGATCTGTGGCTTATTCAGATCTATGAAATTTATTTCTTTAATGCATGCATGAACTAATTTGCAACTCTCACAAAAATGTTATGGTTTTGTATTATAAGTACTTTCTTTTATCTTACAAGCAATCATGTGTCAATTCTATCTTTACAAATTACACTTTGCATATAAGAAAGGGCCAGCTCATAATTGGCACCATGGGTGCTTATACTAAAGCTTTTATAGTCTGTTAAAACAAACACGAGTACAGTTGAGTCTAAATAATTCGAATCCAGATAGTTCGAATTCTTGGATATTTCGAAGTCGTTTACTTTTACCGAATATTTCTCTATTTAAGCTTTATTGAAAAATATCGGTTAGTTGGAATTTTTAAATGAAGATCCGGTTAATTCGAAGCGTTTTGGCGTGATTTTTTTTTTAATCTGACAGTTGAAAGCACTTTTCCAGGCCTGTAAAACAAAGTACATGTAGTGCTATGCTCAGCAAGTGATTCTGGTGAGTGTGTGTGTTTGCCCACCTACGCTACAGGCAAGAGTCTGCAATAAGGCTACAAGACAGAAAAGGGTTAGGCCCATCCCAACCCCCTGCACACTTGCACGACATTTCTGATCTGTCATCCACATTTTTTTAACTCTCTTTCTGTTTGAATTCTGATAATTCGAATTTCGGATAATTCGAAGTCCTTTTTTTATCCGAATGACTTCGAAATAAGCGGACTCGACTGTATTTCATCTCTGGCACACAAAGTGCTGTAGTAGTCTGAGGAGAAGCATTTGAAGTATCTGCAAAATGTGACAAGCGTCTTTTAAAAATTAAACAGCCACACCTTAGCTTTTCATTTGAACAAAGTATATAAGGTTCACACCGAGACTTTTTTTCTATTCAAACAAATAAGATGTTTCTCTCTAAAAAAAAAAAAAAAAAAAACATTTTAATTTTATCTGCAAAAAGTTATACTTGCAGTAGTTCAAACTAAGACCAATGTGAAAACATCAAAATGAAAATGTTTGTTGGCTTTTTTTTTCTGCTCTGTGTAGATGATTCCTAATTTTTATGCATTAGAGCATCAAACCTGATCCCAAACTGAAATGTCTGTTCAATTAAAGAAAGAAATCAATTCTCTAGCTATCAACAAAATGCCAAATATAGCGGGCTGGGCATCAGACAAAATAAAAAGAAGCATAAAAATATTGATCACGTATGGAGATAAATGTGTCAGAGGATAAAATTTGGTCCCATACTGCATTTATGATACAATAGAGGCTATTTATGGGCTCTCCTGATGCATATAACTACATTATAATATGCTTTTTTTTTAAGAAGCAACATCACATAATCAAATTCCAGTGGCAGTCCTGTATATTGAGGAATGCTTGACCCTACCTGCTGTTCTTCAGGTTTTAAGCATAATAATGTTAGGTAAAGACGACTTCTTAGATTTATATCAGGAAATATTCCACTATTTAAAGATTAGAATCTTAAAAGAGAATTAAAATAAGTTGCTTCAGGAAAAAAGAAATTTAATAATTAATCATTGATAATGCCCACTACAATATTTCTTGGCTGTACCTGAAAATAACCATCAACATCAATATTTCTGTCAACGACCTTTTTGCATATCATCCCCCAGGATAGAGCTTAACAGATCAACCAGTTCTTGGCCATCTAGAAATCTTCTATTGAACCAAATGAACAATAGTTCCAGAACCACCAATCATATTCTTCTGAAAATAACCTTCCTTTTATCTTCTCTATCTTTTCTTACATGCAAACTTTGCTGTGAGAGTTGATCCCACCCTCCGCCCTAAGTCAGACACAGCTTCACATGTGTAGGTCTGTACAGGTTCTGGGGAGAGAGGGATGAGAACACGGTGATATTATTAGGACAGGCAAGGCAAGATTACGGTTGACCAAAATGCTTGAGTCTCCAAGATGTAAAACAAACAACATGAAACACCCAACTGGTAAAACCGTTACGGTGTAGCCTATTAGGTGGCTGGCTACCAATATGCTCAATTCTCTGAAGTGCCAAATGGCATTTAGACCCCTACTCCCCATTCATCAAAACACAGTTAAGAAACTCTTACACAATTAAATTCATTATTGATGATGTGCCAATCAAACAACCCTCTCAACATATATCTCACACTTTAAATTTCATCAAACGTGTTGGTTTTCGCATTATGTTCATGTATAAAGAGCTTCATAGGGAGCCCATTGCGCTGCAGCAGATGGCCACGATCTCGATCACCAAAACAACAAGAGTCAGAACTATGATTGAAAGAATAATGCACCCACCTTGGAAAGACTAAAGGCCATCAAATACATAGTCTTGTGAGTTCATGGAGGTATAAATTGTAACATCTACCACTGCTGATTTTCATTATTGGAAAATAACAATAGCAATAACAACAACAAAAACCAAAAAGCGAACAGGACAAAGTTGATTAGCAGAGCATTGGCAACCATGATGCCACCATAACAATGAACTTGAAAATATGGTCTGTCAGTCTCCAACATTTTAGGAGCTTTTCGATTTTGAACTTTTGAAGACACCCATGCCACTTTACCAGTCTTCCTTAGGGGGAATCACCCCGAGTTTGAGCTTACTAGGAATCACCAGTGGTCAACGGTTAGGTTGGAGTGATGCTGACCATAACCTTAATTTTGTTAGCGTCAATATATTATTAAGAACCTTATTGAACCTCTCTCATTTCATTTGCAACTAGATAAGGATTTGCCATTTTTTATGATTGGGTTGGAAGGGGAAAAAAATGAATTCATTTCTCACAGGACAATTTCCATACAATAAGTTACATAGGCTTTGCATGAGATTATAATCAACTCAACATGTAACACTTCTCACAGAGGCTATCGCTGCATAATATATAAATTAGACGAGACTTACTTGTAAGTTGAAGTATAATTATGATTCTGTCGTCCTGACGTATTCATAGAATTCAGCTGAGATGGAGTGACTCGACATGCGCAGAACCACACTTTAAAATGAGGAAGCTGTCTCAAATGGTAGTGAAGATCAGGAAACAGCCATGATTCCAGTAAGAAAGGATCCCAAGAGCTCTCTACCAGATGTACACCGATATAACCACAGGGAGGGATGGGGAGGGAGCTGAATTCTATGAATACGTCAGGACGACAGAATCATAATTATACTTCACCTTACAAGTAAGTCTCATCTAATTTATATATTCTGTCGTCCTGGTCTATTCATAGAATACAGCTGAGACTTCAAAGCGAGACAGGTTTCGAATTAAGAACACTTTTGGCAAACAGTGCACTGGCACAATCAGAAGATATTGGCCTTTTATAAAATTTTGCAAAGGTGGATTCATTTCTCCAGCCAACAGTTTTTAAGACGTTTGAGATATCAGTGGCTTTGAAAGCTGCCGAGGATGCAGCAGCTCTAGTGCTATGGGGCTTAAATATACTTACATCCACACCAGCCTTACTAAGAATAATCTTTAACCATCTTGCCAGAGTATCTTTTGTCACCCCAGCATGGGGTGAAAGAGTGCTGATAAAGAGTTTAGTCGATGTACGCAGATGTTTAGTCCGTTTTAAGTAATGTTTAAGACACTTGATGACACAAATACGCCTGCCTTCTCTATAAGCAAAAATAGTTAAAGCTGTTGCTGGGGATTTCGGCGAGTTGGTCTTTAACAAGGGTTCAATGTGAAACACAGCCTTACTCTCTGAGAGATGCATAAACTCTATGTCCAGGGCATGAAGTGCCTGGCATCGTTGTTACAAGGGCTAAGAGAGTTACCAGCTTAGCACTCAGCATGTGGAGGCTAAGATTCGCCGCCGGTACAAGGCGTCGGAGGTAGTTCAGTACAATGGAAACATCCCAGATAGAAGAATATCGCGGGCGAGCAGGTCGTAAATTAAACAATCCCCTCATAAATCTACACACCAGCGGCTCAGAACCCGTGTCATTGACACTAGAAAGTGCAGCTCGCGCCGAGTTAATGGTACTGTAACCGTAGCCTTTCTGAAACATTTCTGTTAAAAACTTTAAAGTCACATGTTCATCGCGTACATGAGGATTCAAGTTGTTGGATTTGCAAAATGTGGAAAAACTTGACAAATAAATATTATACTGGGCCCGTGTTTTCTCTCTCCAGCTGTTTAAAATAATATTGAGGGTAGCAGAGGACATGCCTTTCTTCCTCATCTTCGTCCTGACAAGACGAAGGCCATCAAACTGAGTTTTGGATACAGAGGATGTATTGCAGCTTTGTCCGATGGTAAGGTTAAGAGGGTTTTCGACGGTTTTAGATGCAGTGGAGTGTCTAATGCCATCCTCTCTATCTTTGGAAACCAAGCTTGAGTTTTCCACAATGGTACCACTACTAGCGCCTTCTCCGTCTTGTCGTCCAACAATATTTTCAACACCCTGGGGATCAGGTTAAATGGTGGGAAAATATAAACGTACTCGTCCCATGGTTGATAAAACGCATTGATAGCTGCAGCGTAAGGATCAGGGTACAGGGACATGTACCTGGGTAGTTGGTGATTTGTGCGTGAGGCAAACAAATCTACGAAAGGAGTTCCAAATCGTTCGCAAAGAGCTTGAAAAGTCTCAACATTAAGGGACCATTCCGTGTGAATAGACCGTTTACAGCTATATCTATCAGCAGAAACATTAGCCTATCCAGCGATATGACAAGCTGAGAGCCATATCCTTTTGAATTTGCACCATAAAATCAGTTGCCTGCTAAGTTGATTGCATTTAAAGGAGTGAGTACCTCCCATGTTGTTAATGTAGGAAACAGCAGTTGTATTATCAAGCTCAATGCGAATGTGACAGTCATGGAGGTTACGACATAAAGATAGAACCCCAAGCATAGCTGCCTTAAGCTCTAACACATTGATATGTTCCGTCTTTTCCTCATCACTCCACATGCGGTGGGTAACCTCATCCTTCATAACTGCTCCCCATGCATAGTCAGATGAATCCAATTTAATGATACCTACAGATCTATCTCTGGTTAAAGGTTAATTGCTGTCTAAACCTTCATCTAACCACCTCTGTAATTCCTTTCTCGCATCCTCTGATAAGTGCACCCTCTGAATATAATCATACTGGTTATGCAATGCTAGGATCTTAATTGTTTCCATCTCTCTGTAAAAGAGTTGCCCATACTGAACAGCCTATAATGTTCTATTAATGTTCCTATAACTTGTGCTGGGTTTCTCACTGAGATGGGGTTAGCAAGGACTTTGTTTATCAATTGACGGACATGCTCTTTTTTCTTATTGCTAAGGGACACTGACATGTCGTGAGAGTTCAATATAAATCCTAAATGTTCGATAACTTGAGAGGGCCTGATAACTGACTTAGGAAATATATCAAAACCTAATGACGTTAAGAGTTTTAGATGCTTCCATAACGTTACAGAGACATTCATGGTAGTCTGAACCTTGAATATATAAGTCATCTATATATATACTGCACATAACACGTTTGGAATGGAGATATGCTATGATGGGTTTTGTCAATTTTGTGAATATTCTAGGACTGTCCCTGTACCCTTGAGGCAAAACAAGATACTTGTAAAGTTTGTCATGAACGACAAATTTAAGGTACTTAGTATCTTCAGTATGAATGGGAACTGCATGGTAAGCATTTGTTAAATCTATACTAGCCATATAGCAGCAATGTTCCATCAGGTTCAGACACGACTCAAGCGTATCCATCTTAAAATGCACATATTTTACGTGAGTATTAAGCTGTTTGACATTGAGAATCATCCTGTATTTTTTATCAGAATCAAAGGAATCTCTTATTTCCCTTAAAAAAAAACGTTGTTAATATAATCACCATCTTCCCCTTTTACATTTTGTGATGACTTTATCTGACTCAAATTCATTGATCATTTTGTCCAAAGCCACTGTTTGTTTCCGTTTTAATTTGAGGGGACGCTGCACTTTAGATTGAAGTGGGACAGAATTGAAATTTAGCCTGCAGCCTTCTATACAAGAAAGTAGGAAGGGGTCTGATGTATATTTTTCTCAGGTACCTGATCCAAGCCTATTGTTTGCGTTTGGGTATCGGCTTTCTCGGCTGGCCCCAAGCACCGCGAGGAGGGGGAGATGTTGGTGTATGCTGCTGGCCCCTGTTGTACCCCCCTCCCCTTTTCTGCCACAAATGGCGCTGGCCTACAAAAGGAAACTGACGAGTGCCTCGATTGTAACTGTAAGGGTGAAACCGCTGAGTGGATTGAGCCATCTTCAAGGTATCATTAAATTCCTTTTCCCTATTTCGGACATTACGGCCAAAGAGAGCACCCACAACAGGATGCGCTCCGCCACATAGGGAGGAATACTCCTCCTTTAGCTCCCCCTTAAACGCATGCCACCGAAATAAATCGAGCGCATGTGAACTATGCGCAAGCAGAGCGACACCGTCTGCTATTTGCTTCATGGCACCGCTTTGTGCAGGTTGCAAGATTGCCGACAGATCGTCAAAGGCAAGGAGGATGACTGTGAGGCCTTTAATTAAGGCTTTTTGGACGTTTTGAAGTGCACTGTCCCACGCCTTAGCAGATTGGCTGGTGTTTTTAAAGATTTCTGAATTACACTGCAGGACGGAGAGTCGACTGCAGTTGGCCGGTGCGTGGTATTGATCTAGAAGGGCGCTGAGAGTGTCCTTAGACATTCCGTCGGTGAGCACTTTCTCCACACCAGAAGCGAGTTCTTGGTGAACAGTAGTCTCCTGAGGAGCACATGTTCCGGTTAAGGTATTAAAGTAACCTACCGTGTCAGGTATGTCTTGCGCAGCATCAGTGCTCTCTCCAGTCTCTAAGAGACTGGGTCCAGCCTCGCTCAGATGGCGGTCTGAGTCGTCTCGCCCCATGCCATTGTAGTGATCGTATGCCGCCTTTAACTCAGTGATGACTGGCACAAGTTGCAATAACGAGGATAATTGTTCTTTGATATCCCTCATATCCTCATCTCTGCGAGCAGGCGAGGCGTTAGTCTGAGCGAGTGCGGGTTTCTCACCCCCACCTTTCCCCGTACGTGTCCGTGCCTTACGTGTGGTGCCGGGCCGGTGCTTCCCACGAACTCTGTCTGACCTGTCCCTCAGATGGGCACTACTCGAGTCAATGACAGTTTGGGACATTGAGGGCCCGGAGGTGGGGGGAGAGGGTGACCGTAAAGGTTTTAAACACCCAGGCTGTGATTGGCCCAAACTCGAAGGAATGGGGTCAGCCTTTTCTTTGTTTGAGTTCAAAGCCTTGCTGGAAGACGCCATCTTGAAGTATATACCAAAAACAAAACACAATCAAAAGGAACGTGAAAATGATTCAGGGTAAACTTATAAATAAAATTAAGCTGAATAAACCACAATGATAAGCAGTAGGTGCAAAATAGACTGATGGTAAATTAGAGGGTTAAAGGTGAAATGATAAATCCAAATTGTAGTAGAACTGAAGAACGAATATGGAAGTATCATGTAGTCACACAATTAAATATTCCGATATCAAAGCGAAAGTCCGAGCAATTGGAAATGAAAATGAAGTTATCACACAAAACTTTTCGTGGCGAGCGATCTACACATTAAAATAGTGCAATATATATAAAAGTATGAGGAATAACACGCAAAAATTGGAAATAAAACACAGAGCTCTCGAGATGAAGTGGTTCCACGACGAAGGTCACACAACTAGTGGTTCTGCGCATGTCGAGTCACTCCATCTCAGCTGTATTCTATGAACAGACCAGGACGACAGAATTATAAATAAAATGTGTATCTTTTAAATGGGCAAGAATGATCTGGTATAATACATAAAAAAGCATAAATAAGTATGAATGACTGCGAATTAAAGCACACTTATGCAAGCATAAATTTTTGTAGAAGTAAACAAAACCAAAAATAAAAAAGGAGGAGGGGGGAACTGTCTGACTACCCAATGGGATGTTGAGAGGATGAACGGATTCATTGAAACAATATTGATAACACTAGAGTCTCATTTAAGATATCCTATACCTTCCTCACCAAGCTAAACTCTTGCTATCATATTCATTGAAAAGATGGTGTATAGGGTTAACTTTGATTTGTATAACTGTTGTTGTTTTCTATTCCTTCTGTCCCTTAGTTAGTTTATCTCATACATGTGATTGATCATTTTAAAGCACTGGCAAATTTTAAGGTGGAAAATGCAAAATTTTGGTGACTGATTTGATTCTAGGCAATTTTATCACTTTTGATAACATGTTTGAATGTATAAGATTGTTCGTTTGCTATTTACATGTATTGCAATAGTTATTACAAAGAGACGCATAATGAAGCTTTCTGTAGAAACCATCCTACGCATGATCAAGTTTGATAACCAATTTCCAAGTCTGCATCTCTAGGTGGGTGGGAGACTGTAGAAGACTGGACCTATGATTCATGTTCTAAGCTCTGTTGATTAGAAGATGCTTTGACCCAAATAGAGGAGTGGTGACTGCAGCTTGGTTTTGAACAATGTTAGAAGGATCTTACCCACTTAGTTCCTTACAGATCGTTGATTTCAGAGTGAATGAGTCAATGTCTGTAGTTAAGTTTATGACGGTTAAACAAAGAGAAATGAATTGGCCATGTTTAGCAATAAATATTTTAAGCTGTGGCTTGAATGCCTTTAGCTCGAAGCTCGCATAGCTAGTATAGTAGGTTATACCCTGCCTTAGCGAGCATCATTTTTTGTTTCAAGTCATATTATAGTTACGATCCAACAGCAATTCACTTTCTTCGAGAGCCAAATGAGAAATTGAAAAAGAATCTCATATAACTGCATGCTAACAATTATTATGAGCGGCTGTGTTAAGACTTGCATCACTTCAACTATAATTATTGAGATTATGATGAATAAAATGGACTTCACATGCAAAGTGAACAAGAAAAGAGGAAAATATGGGAGTTATCGGGGGTCAAAGTCCATCCCATAGGGGCGAGGGGAAACGCCCCAGCTAACAAGAGGCCTATCTCTTCACAGTAATGGGAAATGCCACAAGTGAGTTAAACTTGTAACCCCACGTTCAAGGCCTTGTTTTTAGACCTGTGGAGGATGGTGTAACTGATGTCACGGTGTCTAAGGAGGGATAATACTGTAAAACTCTCACTAAGACCAGTTTATACTCCTTTAGAGGTTGTTGAAGTTATAAAGCTTAGAGCAGACTCTCCTGGGTAAAGACAAACACATGATGTTGAAGTGTGAAGTAACAAGATGATTATAATATAATTCTATCGATATCGCATATAAAAGTCTCCTTAGTCGTCACGCATGGCGATATTGTAACAATAACTTTATTATCATCCACCTTGAGATGTTGCTTGGGATGGATTGATTTTTTGATATGAAGCAATTACTACTATGTATTTGTGTATCATACTGTTTGGCTTCCCAGGACACAAAGAAGTCCTCTGGCTGTGTCCTAAGTTTATATTTTCTTTATTTGGCTTCTCATGTTTATCCCAATTTCAGCCTAGTTTTGTCCATAGTTTGTCTGATTCTTTATTTTGTCTTCTCTTTGTCTCAATCAGAGCTTAATTGGATCTTCGGTTTGTCTGATTTATTGAATACCTTATTTTGTTCATTTTTATGCGATTCCAAATCCTAGATCAGAAGTTCCAATGACAATAGATTAAAGTGAATTATCTGTTGTTCATTTAAAGTTATGCTATCACAAGTATCAAAACAGTAAATCTGAATGTTTTTCGTTTTGTTTATAACATAACAGAAAGTTTCTAAGATTATTGATTCTGATGCAACCATAATTTATCCTTTACACAATAAAACATCCCTGACTATCATCTAGGTGGGATAAAATATTTAATGCATCATGCAGTGTACTAGCTCTTTAAACCAATTAAAGAGTCCCTAGACTTTTTTTAACTTCTTAATATGAGTGATGATACATTTCTTCAAAAAACTTTCATTGCATAGAATTAAGGACAAGGAAACAAAGATCATTCATACATATTTAGTTTAATTTATTTGGGATTGGTGCAAAATGTGACATTTTTCAAACACATTGGGTTTAGTGATTTAACAAAGATTCTATTATGCATTTAATGTCAAGTGTCTTCCCTGAGCAATGAAAGAAGTTCACTTGGTTGTAGAGTGGATGGTCTTTATCTTTTAAAATGGAGGATATCTTGCCTTAAGTATACTTCATTGCTAGGGAAGAGTAGGTCAATTTTACAGAATTTGTTAAAATAGGTGATAACTATAAAATATTCTTGATTAGTAGATCTGTCTCATTCACTTACCAAGATCTTCTGCCCCAGACTTATCCATGGGTAAGTTTAGATCTTTATAACATCATTAAGTATGGTATTCACGTTTGGTTATTTTTTATAAAAGCTATAATACTTGATAGTTGAGATTTTTCATTAAAAACAATTTAAATGTAATTTAGTCCTTAAATTTGTTTTTGCGCTGATAGATCGTCTGTTCATGCTATTGAGCACAACGACGAAAAGAAAAAGATAAATATGAATAAATTTTGAACTTAAAACATCACCTTACTCCGCCTTAATGACTGGGCAAAGTTGTCAGAATATTGGTTAAGATATTTATTTGGTATAGGTATGGTATTTGAAGTTTGGTTATTTTTTGTAAAAGTTATAATACTTGATAGTGCAGATTTTAATCACAATAATTTAATGGGAATTTTAGTCCTTATTTACGTTTTTGTGACGTTAGATCTTAAGTTCATGTCATTGAGCGCAACCAATGGAAGAAAAAGAAAGAGGACGCTTGCTAAAAATAAATATCAATAAATCTTGAACTTAAATTAACTACATGTATTTAAGTTGAAGCTGACCACAACAAAGATCAACTTAATCCGCCTTAATGACTGGGCAAAAATCTATGAATATCTGTAGCAAAATCTATAACATGACAGGGCAAAAATATCGCAATATTGACATATCTACCTGTAACTATGTCATATGAACATTACTGTTCCTTAGGACAATTTCAAATTGGACCACATCGAAATTAAAAGGGAAAAAAGTAACTAAGTTTTGCAACGTGTGTTTTCAACTCGTAACACTTCTAATTGAACTCCTCAGGAATTTGTCACATGATTCCTTGGTGAGAGAACCTATCACATGTTGTGCTGTACACAATCTTGTGTTTCTGTTGTCAGGGTGGAGGGGGCAACTGCACAAGAATTGGTTTTGCCATGTTTTTTTTTTATTGCAGCACTATAATAGAACACAGCATAGAGAATGGGGGATAAAAATGGGAAGAGGTGACATGGGGTGGGGCATATTATATAAATAACCAATCCAAAAAATTTTCCTAAATGATAAAATTTGTGGAAAAAATTTTCGGTCTTGAGCAGCCATATTGCTGAGCTAGATGATTTGAATCAAAGCTTATGTTATTTAGGGAACTTAAACTATTTCAAAGTCCAATGGTAGACTTAATGTAGACTTTTTACCAAAACCAAATTTTTATTACCATCATCTTACAAGTGATTCCAAACATTATCATTGCAAGACTCACTGCTCCTATCACGTGTCACATCTAGAACACTGTTAGATCCTTGTGACTGATTTCCCTTGAACCACTGTGCCGTGCCCTTGGGGTAACCATCAGTGCTGAAGCTGCAGGTACAAGTGGTAGATTCCTTCAGGAAGTAACCATGTACCGCCTGAGGGAGGCAGCTATGGTAGGCTTGGGAGAAACCTGAACAGAACAAAGAGAAAAACTGGAATATTATGAGACACTACAGATAACTGGCATCTGTTTCTGCAGCTTTCGTAAATGACCTGTGCATATTTTCACTTAATACTTGTTTTTTGTTTTTTTTTCATTATCTTTTAATGTATGACCTAATACCAAACTTTATTCTTGCACATGAATTTGTAGTAAGAACTTTGTTATAATCAAAGTCTGTATAATAGTTTTTCAAAATATTTTTTGGAGCCTATAGCAACACTTCATGCAGATAGATAGATAGAGACAGACAGACAGACAAACAGAGACAGAGAGAGAGAGTGTTTCAAAATAGAAAATGATTTACAGGCAAAAAAAATCTGACGACCTTTGGAAATTGAAATAACTCCGGGCAGGTATCTCTTTGACCCTATTGTGTAACACTGGCGATAAGTGCACTACTTAAGAAATCCTCAAGTAATTCTAATTTGTTCCCCTTATACTAAGCTCAATACAAACCCAGTAAATGATTGATTGGTTTTATAAAATTAACGCTAATAAATCCGAGCTAAAAATGGCCAGATAGCACAGTGCAAATTAGCTTAGGCGACAGAGAGATACATGTACAGCATTTTCGCTAATACAAACAATGTTGTGGCCACTTATATAGGGGACAGGGCTGACAGCTAACATGACCTAATGCAGATTGTATCTTGATACCAGTGATATTATGGCTAGGATATGTTCTTCACACATATAGGCCCAGAGTTCGTTTAATGAGCAAGAAACACATTCTTCTCATCACTCACTAAGGCCAAGAGGTGTTGTTTTCTCTCTCTCTCTCTCTCTCTCTCTCTCTCTCTCTCTCTCTCTCTCCCTCTCCCAAAATCTTACATTTCCATAGCTCGAGTAGCTATCTTGTCATCTCTAACACATCTAAATACAGAGACTTAAAAAAACGAGGTTTTCTAGGTCATTTTATGAGAAAATTCAAGAATTTTGCATAGGCTTTATCTTTGTTTTCATTTGATATTATCATGGAACCTATGAAAATCGGAACCAACCTTCACTTACCATCGACGATTTTGTATTGACTCTCTAAAGTGTTAATGGTAATTACTTATAAAAGTTTTATCATCAGAAAATCACACCAGACTTACTGAGGGTAACAGTTTTGTCAGCCAATGTAGAAGGCAGCCCTGAGGATCCGTCTGTCACATAGGGGTAGATGTATCCAAAAAAACTGTGTGTCCCTTCCCCCAGATCCTGGACTGACACACTGACTGAGCATTGAGACCTGTAGTAGACTGAAGTCTGACCAGTTTCTGTGTGTATGTAATCTTTGTTCGTGTTTATCTCTACAGAGGCACCTCCCTGTGAGATTAAAGATAAACAACGGTGAGATGAGCTTTTTGGGTCATCATTGTTTCTAATGATACCATTCAGTATTGTATCTGAGATACATTCGAGGCTGAACCAGCAGGTAATTTGAACACTTATCAGCTTCATTCTTCCTCTTGGGATTTTAATTTTCATAAAAATGATTTTGGGGAGATGATCAAAACTATTAAAACATCTCTGACTTCCACTCTTCACTCCCTACTTATCTTTCCATCGCCCGCCTTCTCTCTCTCCATCTTTCTTTATTGTTTTTTTTTCCTCCCTCTCAATCTCTTCTTGCCTGCGCCTTTTTATCACCTTTTTTTTTCTTTCCTCTCTCTATCCATTTCTGTGAAAACCTTTTTATATCTTTCCTCTTTCTGTTCCACCTCTGTCTGCCTTTCATCCTCTATCTGGGTCTCTGTCTTCATCTCACTGTCCCTGTGTGTGTGTGCGTGTCTCTCTCTCTCTCTCTCTCTCTCTCTCTCTCTCTCTCTCTCTCTCTCTCTCTCTCTCTCTCCCTCTCTCTCTCACCTCTATTAACCTACCGTCCATCATGGCATGTCTGTTAAAACTTCCTTTTACCTTTTTGTAGCTGATGAAAACAAACAAGGCATAGCTTGATGCAGAACACTTAGTTTATAAAATTCAAATGTTTCGATATAGTTTTTTTTTAATTCAATAGATCTCATTAAGTAATTTTTTTTTATTAAAGTTTTGCTTTTTCCTGTAGTTTCCTTTTCATCTAATTCCTCCTATTTTAGTATTCTCTGATAGAACAGGATTGTTGACCACCAGCCTGAAAGTCCTTTATGTTTAATCTCTATCTTTTTCACATGTGTCCAACATCTGTTTTAGACTTGTAATATTTGGCTAGTGCCTGGTACGGTGTTTGTTTGAAGTTCTTGCTCTTTTTTATACAGATTGATTAGTAAACTTAAATAATCCAAATCTGATCATCCTTGTATAATTCTCTCTTCTCAAGTATTAAAAAAAATTCTGGAAGCTTTATATACATATATATATATATATATATATATATATATTTTTAACTGTATAACACCAATTCAAATGACATGATAATGAAAAACAAACAATATGTCTTCTCACTAAAATTTAAGCACAGTGGATCTCTCAAAAGAAAAAAGAAATTATTTGAATATTTATTTCCACAGCCATTTGCTCTTATCTCTTTGAAAAAAAAACACCTTGAAGACCACTTTTCTGATGCAATTTGTCTTTCCTATAATTTAAAAATTTTAAATGAGAAGATCCTCTGTACTTGAGTGGCCAACGCCCCCAGCACCCACACTTGTCTGTGGTGACATTGGTTCAGAGATTGTAAATACAAACTTCACTTGTGGTGCTGTGCTAGCTTACTTCATCCATCTCTTACTGCAATAAATTCCTCACAGAGCTAGATGATGAAAAAATAACATAAAAATAAACATACATATACCAAGAAGGCATTACCTACAGGATCCTTTGAAACTCAATCCATGACTTTTGAAGTTGTTTCAGGTATGTGTAAATGAATGATTAATTACATGTACTGCTACAACAAGAAAACGATAAGGAAGAAGTAGGAGTAAGATCAAACACGTGCATCAAACTATTGAATTATTTTCAGTCAAAGGATATTTTTACACCCTAACAACAGTAAGATAAACATGGTACACAACACAGTGTCTAGACAACCAGAGAACATGACTCACATCCTTCACTCTGTAGATCCTACACCTGGCCCTGGGATAGACTTTACTGGTAGAGCAGGAGACAGTGACAGACTTGATATCTCCAGACTCAATGTCTTCCCTCACTGTACAGGACGGGCTCTCTGGTAGGGCTGGGAAAGAAAAGGTTTGAGGTAAAGAGAAATTTGATAAGAATAATATTGCGTTTAAAAGTGATAGTTTGTCCCTTGTATCTATATCTTTGAAAAACAATTCATTATGACTTGAAGGTTTAATTCGTTTCTTGAAGTCTTTAAAGGTTGCTGTTTAGTGACACTGACAGTGATGTTGTTTGTGTGCCTCTACCTCTGTGGGTGTTTTCAATAAAACAGTCAAGGCGAAGTTGGCTCGGATAAATCGATTTCTTCTGAAAACGTTTAAAGAGCCACCATCTAGATTCCAGGATTTGGAAGGTAAGATGAATTCCTTCTTACTTTCTGTGAATCCGATATTTTCAATTGTGTAGAAATCGACTCGTTATACTGAGAAGAAGCAGGCAGCAGAGCATTGGAAAAACGCAATCAAAACAAAAGTAAATAAAAAAGTGAGTAAAAAGAGCAGAAAGCACGTTAGCAAGGTTGGTAAAGCAATCACTTCAGTAAATCTAGAATAGCCACTCGGTCACCTGCTAGTCGTAAAGATTGAGAAGCTCGAATATTCCAGATCACTCTCAGTCTCTTCTTGTAACTTGATGCTGTCAAATCGCAGCAAAGACCGTCAGTGTCACAAGTTTTTTTTTATTATTATTATTATTATTGAGGAAGAAAAGCATACAAAAAAAAAGAAAAAAATCCAGCACAAATGAAACAGTAATGGTAAAAATGCCAAATTCAGAGATTTACATAAATCTGCTTTAGGGTTTCTTGATGGTGCCAAACAGAGATATGCAGAGATAGTTTATAAGTGCTATCACTACCACCATGAAACTTAATGCTTTTATCTGTTCATGAAATAAATGCTGACTAAAAAAAAGAGAGATTTTTAAAGAACACAGATTAGCTATAGAGGGTCAGGCTGAAAGTTTATCTGTGCCTGGTCTTCTGGCCACAATCTTCACCAGCCAGACCGAGTATCAGTAAGAAACAAGAGAAACTAGTGTTAACATCCCATATAGAGGTATATCGAGGAAGCTGAAGTTTGGCAATAAAATACCATGCAAAGGTTCCTTAACCAGAGGGGCATCAGCAATAGAGGTTCGTGTGTCTACTAAAATTTCGGTAACTGCTGATCTCGCTGAGATTAGCGACGAATAGCTCGCGCCTCTAGCGAGCAAGTCTGCCAGAAAGTCTAAAAGTGTGTGCGCAGTAGGATACAGGCAATCAGTGTGTTTCCGATCACAAAATTGTATTCCACTTCCTAAAACTTCAACTCTCCGCCATGACTTCCTCGTTGTTGGTCGCTGGAACAGGTTTTGACGGGGTTATCTGTTTGGCTTTTTTAATCTAAGAATATGAAAATATAGAAAGCCAGTCACTCGACTCGTCCGTAGAAAATAACTCAGAAGTCCGATAGTAAAAATTGCAAACTGTTTTATCCAACACAAGAGCTTGACTCTATCATCACTATGTATTGATGTTGACGGACTGGACACGACTCGACTCTTATTTATACAAAATCTCAACGAATTACCCAGAAAAAGAATTATATGAATCATACGAGATGAGTAATGCGCTATAAAAACAACCACCAATCATAGCACTGGTAAACAAGGAGTGACGAGATCTTTACTATGCTACAACTAGGGCGAAGATTCCACACGAATCTAGGCTATGCAAGTAAGGGCTAAGTTCTTAGGCTTGAAATACAAAAATTATGCAACTAAATAAAACATACTGTAAATCTAGTCGATCCGCTACCCAAAATTACGCACCTATGCAGCGTGAAGAAAGTAATAGCAATAGATCAAATTACAGCACAATGTGTTACAGTCTCCAAGCTGAGAGGATGACTGAGGTAGACTTGCCCTAAACGCCTCTGCTTTACAAGCGGCTCCTGGTAAGAGACAGGTCAATAGTTCCGTTTTCGGAGAAAGTGGGTGGCGTAGCTTCAAATACTGTGGTGTTGTAAAACTGGTTGTTCAACTTGTTGGGAATCGAGCAGAGTTGGATTGCTCATGAGGTTGTAAAATATTTCAGGCCACCACATTGACAGAATCACAAGCATGTCCATCTTTTGAAGAACCCCTAGCAGTTAATTAAACAGAGAAAAAGCATACATCCATTGAAAAAAAATCATCTAATCGAGTAACATTGCATCAATTTCCCAAGCACTGGGGTCAGCTTTCTATGACAAATATCTGGGGACCTGATTGTTTAACAGTGAAGCAAAAGGATCAACTTGAAATGAGCCGTAAATCTTATTGACATGTACTACAGATTGATTCAGCTGCCACTCCATATCGCGCTTATAGAGATTCTCTATCCGCAATCACGTTATTTTTACC
>JAWDGP010003838.1:0-23979 GCA_033675545.1 Elysia crispata
ACTAATCTAAAGCCGATGTTTGAAAGACATACAACACAGTATAATTTGTAACTATATCAGAGATGCGTAACATGAAAGGCTGCCGAGAAAAACTTGTTTCCAAATAAACCGAAAGAGAGAGAGAGAGAGAGAGAGAGAGAGAGAGAGAGAGAGAGAGAGAGAGAGAGAGAGAGACAAAGAGAGTTAGAGAGGGGATTAAAAGAATGAGAGAGACAAAGAGGGAAATAGAAGGAGAGATAGCGTGGAAGAGAAAAAATCAGGGAGATAAGAAATAAGTAATGACACACCGTTACGGGAGACAGAGGGAGTAATATAGTAATATGGACATATCTTTTAGAATACTAATAAAAAATGGTTTAAAAAATGACGTGAGGGAGGGAAAGAAAAGAGAGAGAGAGAGAGAGAGAGAGAGAGAGAGAGAGAGAGAGAGAGAGAGACAAAGAGAGAAAAAATGAAAAAGGAAGAACTAGAATCAGATTGCAGAAAAAACGAACACAATTACAATAAAAGACTCAGTAATATACTGATTTAGAAACGAACCAAAAGGTATTTTAAAAAAATCCGGAAATAGAGAAGAGGCGAAAAGTAGAGAGAAGGAGAGAGACAGAGAGAGACTGAGAGAGACTGAGAGAGTGAGAGAGAGAGAGCGAAAGAGAGAGAGATTGAGAGAAAGAGAGAACGAAACAGAGAGAGAGAGAGAGAGAGAGAGAGAGAAAAAGAGGGAGACAGAAGGATAGATAGTATGGAAGAGGAGGATTCAGGAAGACAAGAAAGAAATAGCGACACACTGTTACGAGAGACAGAAGGAATAATAAAGTAACATGAACACATCTTTTAGAATACAAAAAAAAAATGCTTTCAAAAAAGGCCGATCTAGATTGCTACATGAATTTAAAGTTTCTCTCTAACTATGAGTCGCTATTTCTTTCCTGTCTTTCTGGTTCTCTCTCTGTCTCTCTCTCACCCACTCACTCTCTCTCTCTCTCTCTCTCTCTCTCTCTCTCTCTCTCTCTCTCTCTCTCTCTCTCTCTCTCTCTCTCTCTCTCTCTCTCTTTCTCTCTCTTTTCCTGTTTATTCCCCTCGTTCTTCCTCCTGACTCCCTCTCTATATCTTCTTTGCCTCATTTTTTCTCAATTTTGATTCATTTTTCATCCCTATGTCTATGTCAATTCCAGCATACTTCTGATTCTTTCTCTCTAACTGTTTCGCTATTTCTTTATTCTCTCACTCATTCTTAGTCGTACACTCTTTCTCTCTCTTTTCCTTATTTTTTTTTTTTTTTTTGCAATTTTTCCCCCACTTAAGATAAATATTTTTTTTCTTTTGTCTTTGTCCATTATCTTTCTCTGTAATTGTATGTCTTAACACGCAAGAGGCAGTCAAGGTCAGACCCAAAAAAAAAAAAAAAAACCATGGCGTGTCTAAAAACTGAACAAACTCACTCCTAGATACAAAGGGCAACTATTTCAAGTTAATCAGTTATAGCATAGAGTTACATATCTTAAAATCTATACGTCATGGAATCACGGTTGTGCGTGGTTGATCTGAACAAATTAAAATATTCATCTCACTACGTATCATGACACAGAATGGTGGTCAGTTGAAGCAATGAGAGTCCACACATCAACATCTTTATTAACGGGAACAAACTCAAGCAAAGGGATCAATTTAAATACTTGGCTTCTTTAATATGAAGTGATGGACGTAACTTACTCAAAAAGTGCATCAAGAATAGCGCAAGATCACGCATAAATAGAATACCTTAACGCCAGGCAACCTTTTTTGGCCATGGGATGAGAAGAGAGAGACTAGAGCATCTTGTGACAACTGGAATGATTATAGGAAAAAGCAGCAGGGGAAACAGCATCAAAAGATGTTGGATGGACTAACAAAGTGGCTCAAATAAGGATGAGTGATAGAAGCGCTGAAAGCGACATGGGATAGAGATGCATTTAAAGTCATGACCGCCTACGCTAAAGAGCACGGCACCTGATAAATTGATTGATGAGTTCAAAAGAGAATTTTCCCTTCTGTTGAACTAAATTTGCATACAGGTGTCCATCTTGCCATTGGACTAAATTTACTCTTCTCTTCATTTTTACCATGTTTGTAACAATACTAGATCTAGAGGTTGATGGTTTCTTTCGGTTTAACTAAAACTCAATAAGTTATCATCTGGAAATACTTTTGATCCATGTGGTCTCAGGGTGTGTGAACAGAGTGAGAGAGAGTGTATGGCAGAAAGAGAGAGAGAGAGAGAGAGAGAGAGAGAGAGAGAGAGAGAGAGAGAGAGAGAGAGAGAGATACAGAGATACAGAAAGACATAGACAGAGGGTTAGTTGGATTTTGTTTGATAGTTTTACTACTTCAATATAAAGATCTCTGTGATTTCAACAACTTCATAAAAAGATTTAATACAATTTACGACACAAGTATAAGAGAAAAATGCATTTAAAATGTTTTTTCTTTCAACAGTTTTTATACCCGAGTTCTCAGAAACTTTCCATTTCAACAGTTACTTCCATGTAAACATGACGCTGCATTAGGTTTTAACAGAGAGAGAGAGAGAGAGAGAGAGAGAGAGAGAGAGAGAGAGAGAGAGAGAGAGAGAGAGAGAGAGAGAGAGAGAGAGAGAGTGAGAGAAAGAGAGAGGGAGGGTGGAGAGAGTGAGAGAGGGAGAGAGAGAGGAGAAGGAGAAGAAGAAGAAGTAGAAAGGGGAAATTGAATAGCGCCACTCAGTTTGAGAGAAATAGGGAGTAAAATACTGACATAGATAGGCACATAAAGATATAAAATCACGAAATTGAGAGCAGAGAAACAAAGAAGTTAGAGACAGAGAAAGAGTGACATAGTGAGTGGAAGAGGAAGAACCGCATGAAAAAGAAAGAAATAGCTACATACATTTAGAGAAGAAACAGTGAGTAATATTCTGACATACACAGAGATATAAAGGTATAAAATAGATCATAATTCATAGGACCAAGCCAAACAAAAAGAGAGAGAGGGAGAAAAAGAAATTGATACTAGACAGACATAGGACACAGAGAGATAGAGACAGACAGATGGACAGAGAGAGAGAGAGAGAGAGAGAGAGAGAGAGAGAGAGAGAGAGAGAGAGAGAGAGAGATAAAGAGGGACAGACAGAGACATAGAGTCAAAGAGGACGAACTTGAAAGAAAACAAAGAAATAGCTACACACAGTTAGAGAGAAAGAATGAGTAATATACTCACTTACAGGCAGACATAAAAGGAATAAAAATTATTAGAAAAGGAGAGATGAGACACAAAAATTATAAAAGAGTGAAAGAGGGAGGGGGAGGGATGGCAAGAGACAGACAGTGAAAGAGGAAGAACCGGAAAAAGAAGAAAGAAATATCAAGACAACAGTGAAAAACTGCTTGGACAGTTGCGTGAGACGCTTGCAGTATGTAAAAATCAACTGATCAAAGCTGCTCTTATGGCATGTAACAATTAAACTGCCATAACAATACCTCTGGGACAATGATGAGGTCCATAGACAGGAAGCCAACACAATCGCCAGAGAGACTAAGTCAAAAGTCACTTTTTACTTATTGCTGAAGATAAGTGAGATTGGGACAGATGCTACTTTTGTTCTGACTTTGGTTTAACAAAGGCTTAACGTACAGCTTAAATACGACAGATTTCTTCTCAGTACATGTAGTAATAAAGCCCAGAGCACACACTAGATGTGGTTCCAGGTTGGTTTTTTTGTATGTCAATACAATTCATAGTCAACATTTAGTAATATCTCCAAAAGTTCACTTCAAGATTAAGTGAAAGCAGATTTTAATTTAGCGTTTAGTACGTTCAAAATTATATAAAAAACGAAACAACAACAACAACAACAACAACAACAACAACAACAATAACAATAATAATAATAATAATAATAATAATAATAATAATAATAATAATAATAATAATAATAATAATAATAATAATAATAATAATAATAATAATAATAATAATAATAATAATAATAATAATAATAATAATAATAATAATAATAATAATAATAATAATAATAATAATAATAATAATAATAATAATAATAATAATAATAATAATAATAATGAATAGTCACGTGTACCCCAAATGTATGAAATGGGATCTAAAAGGACGATTTCCGTACTTTTATCAATCAAAAAAATCTCTCTATCCTTCATAACTACACTGAATAACTTGCGGAGCGCGTCATGCATTATGAAGCACGCTACTATTGCACCCAAATCAACCCGAAATTTATAGCCTATAAACGAGATACTTGGAAATATCTACGTGTTTCAACACGCTAAAACCTCATTAGGGGCCCCAGGCTCGAGGAAACAAAAAGGCCTGGCAACATTTACAACAGCTTGAAGAGGCATTAGAAGCGTAGCACTGTGATAACCTGGTGATGTGACCAAAGAGAGAAGGAAACGGGGGTTAATAAATGCAGGAATACACTCGAGTGAGTCAGAGAAATAATAGGGACAGAAAGGATGAAGTAAAAAAGCTGGTGAATGGACTCTCCCTCTCTATCTCTTTCTCTTTCGCTCTATCTCTATCTCTCTCAGTTACTCTTTCTCTCTCTCTCTTTCTGTCTCTCTGTCTGTCTGTGTCTGTCTGTCTGTCTGTCTGTCTGTCTGTCTGTCTGTCTGTCTCTCTCTCTCTCTCTCTCTCTCTCTCTCTCTCTCTCTCTCTCTCTGTCTCTCTCTCTCATCTTTGCATCTTTTCTTACATTTTTTAATATTTTGTTTATCTTTATGTCCCTTTCTAAATTAGCCTATTAATGGGTGCTCCTCTATAACTGTAAGTCGCTATTTTTTTCCTTTTCTTTCTGATTCTTACTCTCTCATTCCCTCTCAATTGGAGAAAGGTTTGGATCACGGCTCTCAAAACATCATTACGAAACGGGTCGTTAAAACTGTTCCAACTAATATGACCAAATCTTAAGTTTTTTTCTGTTTCAGTTCTTTGATGAAACACACACAGGAGGCAAAAGCTGTTGAGTTTTGTGAAACTGTCGACTTGTTTCGTTTCACACAGTTTTTTAATCTGGCAGATGAGATGTGAAATATACAGGGAGCGCAGCCCACGTAGGCTTCTACCATTGAACAGGGAGGATCTTTGATCCAAGAAAGCAGCTAAGGTCTAAAGAAAGAAAATGGAGTCCAGAGCTGTACAAATCAATAACAAGATATCGTGTGGTTAACACTTGTTGAGTTAGATTTAGGTCTCTGGTGGCCTTGACCCTCTTGTATGCAATAATCTGTCACAAAATGGCGATGTTAGCCTCGTCTTTTCTTAACTCAGACAAGACTGTTCCGAGCAGTGCAGGGCTGTAAGATGAGAGCGTCAGCTACTCTTCGAGTGGAGTGAGTGTCGAGCTTATAATTGAAGTCTTTTTAGGGTTTGGGGTCTCAAGATGGGGAAATCTTTCCCGGCTAATTAATTTTAATATTATTTTTAATATTAATACGTATATTAGTAGTAGCAGCAGTAGTATTTTAAACAGTAGTAGTACTATTATATACATGATACTACATGTATCACCATCATTATTATTATTGTTACTACATGTATATGTAGTTACTCTATAGTGGGATGTGTTTTAGCCCATTTTAAAATATAAGGTGAGACTGAGAGAAACAAAATAATTGTTTTGTTGTTTTTTTGTTTTTTAAGTATTATATAAATAATAGGGAGAGAGAGAGAGACAGACAGAAAGAGAGAGAGAGAGAGAGAGAGAGAGAGAGAGAGAGAGAGAGAGAGAGAGAGAGAGAGAGAGAGAGAGAGAGAGAGAGAGAGAGATGACGGCGCCCAAATAGGCAAACAAAACCAATCAAGGGGCGTGGAGGGTTTCAGCCGGCATATACTCTCAGGATCGATTTTTTTAATAATAAAATAGTATGCAGGGTGTATTACTACAATAAAACAAAAACAAAAATAAAAGGGGGTGAAGGTTTTCAGCCACGATCCTCCGCCATATAGGCACTCTCGGTATCGCCTACTCATCCAACACCACATTGACGAAGTACCCTAGTCGCCGGTACCTCTGAGGAGGTTGTGGTTCTCACACACCCGTCCGACAAAACTTCCCTCCCAGCATCTATTCTCCAATGTATAACGAGTGTATTATGGGAGGAGCCACACCAGACCCAAGGCATACATGACGACTGGCGCGCGCCGTCATAGCGTGTGGACCTTGACCGTTTTACGGGTCTTAACACCGTTAGGGATTAGAGCCAGTTCTTGGTTCGTTACCTAGCCAAGCTTACAACCTAATAACAATTGGAGGGCTTTATATAGTGACCTATTGGGAAGTCCAATTTAATGCAGTTTAATTAGTGTGCATATTGATGCATTGTACTAATTAATTTAATTAATTAACTTGGTTAGAGCTGTTAAATTTGACAAAATTGGAAAGCCATTTTGTTTATTTCAATTAAAAAAATGGTTTTGTGACATTTACTCATGATTTCTTCATAACAAAAAATTTCACCCTCTTTAACGTTGCTGTCGCCATTGTGTTTACATCAGTGAACTTGTTTACAACATGAACGAACTACTGAGTACAAGTCAGGCAGTCTCCCACCCTCGCCAGGATATTAGCAAGTGAGAAAAGTTGTTTTATTCATCCTTTCCAACGAAATTTTTATTTCTGTCTGTCTGCAAAGTTTTCACGAGTTAACACAAATTTAAAGAAAGTGTTTGCTCCCTGTTTCAACTTTACGTTGTCATTTTTGGATTCTTTTTCCAACCATTAAATCTTTTATGAAGCCTCAAAAAGACAAGGTTTTTAGTCTCAAGAGAAACTGAAAATTCTTTATTTATCACATTGCCAAGCCCATTTACTCTCTTTTTCTCACTAATATATGTTCTACATCCTCATTAGTGAAAGAGGAGAAGAAAAAAAAGGAAAAAAAAACTAAAGCAGTTCGAAAAAAAAAAACATTAGTGTAAAGACGACCTATACACATAAGAATAGTAAATCTAGATATGGGACCATCAAGATCACGCTTCCCCCCCCGCCCCCTTCCCCCATTTTTTTCCCTCTCCCTCCTACGTCCTACATCTGTAACCTCCATGTCTACTCAACTGACAAAATTATTCCTCTCCGCATAGTTCCTTATTCGTCTTTTACTTCATTCCCTCGATCTTTTCAAAATGCTTTTCCTCTTTTTATATCAGAAGCATTTAACAGCATTTTCCTCTGTGCTATTCCTCTTTTTTTCCCCACCTTCTCTCGAAAGCTTTTTTAAATCCCCATTGTCCATCACCATTCTCATTCCACTTTATGAATTCACCTCAATTTTATCTTGTATCTATAATTTATAAATACATATATAATTATACAGAAATATATATACACACACACACACATATATATATATATATATGTGTGTGTGTATATATATACATATATATATATATGTATATACATATATATATATATATATATATATATATATATAATTCGATCGACATACCTGTCTTAAAAACGCTTTAGAGGTCTGCCTATCCATCTGTTTATTTCATCATCCCCTCTCCGTCTTCTTCTCTCTCTCTCTCTCTCTCTCTCTCTCTCTCTCTCTCTCTCTGTTTCTGTCTCTAAAAGCAATACCCACCATGAGAATGAGTGTCCCATGCTCTCTACATTTTTTGCTCTCGGTCAATAATTTTAGGCACAAACGAACATCATGTATAGAAATCCAAGGCCAATTTACAAACTCTACATTGATGGAATGATCCAGGTGAAAATAAGTGGTCAAGTTACCAGGAATCTCGTGTAAACCAATTGCATGTATTAGTAAAACTCTCAGCCACAATCGTAGATTCATGACTGGTTTTCAGAGTTGTTTAGTCCACAGCTTCAAAATATTTTCAGACTCCTAGAGAATGCTATACGAGAACGATTTCAGTTTCGTGTTGATGTTTTGCAGACCTTCCTAATTCACGTACATTATATTATTTAATCAACTTCCTTCTTAAATTTAACATTGGTCAGTCTGTGACATGATCATCTTTTTGTTATGATTTTATCATAAAAACTCTAGGTTCTCTATCTCACTATCTCTTTCTTCACCGCTTTTCTCTCACTTTCGATATATTTTTTTTTTATCTGTCCGTATCGGTCTATGAAGAATTAAAACTCACTATCACTATCTGTGTAGGACCATTTCTTTCTTTTAACTGGTTCCAATTCTTCCACTCTCTCTCTATCTCTTCTCTCTCTCTCTCTCTCTCTCTCTCTCTCTCTCTGTCTATCTTTCTGCCTCTTTCTCTCTATGTCTTCCTCGTTCTCTCTCTTTCCTTTGTCTTTTCTTTGCGACTCTTTCTTTTCCGGACTTTTTCCCTTCCATGATCTCTCAATCTTTCTCTCTCACTCTCTTTCGCTCTCTCTCTCTCTCTCTCTCTCTCTCTCTCTCTCTCTCTCTCTCTCTCTCTCACTATTTATCTACTTTTCGCTTTTCTCTCATTTTTGACGAGACTTTTATATCTTTTTGTCCTTTTCTAAATCAATATACGGAGTCTTCCTCTGTAGCTGTTTGTTGCTATTTCTTCCATACCTATCTGGTTCTTCCTCATTAAGCACCCCTCCCCTCTCCCTCTCTCTTTTTATCTACTTTTCGCTTTTTCTCTCATTTTTGACTAGACTTTTATATCTTTCTGTCCTTTTCTAAATCAATATACGGAGTCTTCCTTCGTAACTGTTTGTCGCTATTTCTTCCATACCTATCTGGTTCCCCCCACCACTCTCTCTGTCTCTCTGTCTCTCTCTCTCTCTCACACACACTCACTCCCATCTTTTCGCCTCTTCTTCCATTTATTAATATTTTTCAATCTGTAAGTCTGTTTCTAAAACTGCCTATTAATCGGTCCTCCTCGATAACTGTGTGTCGCTATTTCTTCCATTTCTTTCCGGTTCTCTTCTTTCAATCTCACTCTCTCTCTCTCTCTCTCTCTCTCTCTCTCTCTCTCTCTCCCTCTCTCTCTATCTCCATCTTTCTATCCATCTCAATATCTATCTCTCTTTTCTTTGCCCCTTTCTCTGCTTCTCTCTCTCTCTCTCTCTCTCTCTCTCTCTCTCTCTCTCTCTATATATATATATATATCTCCCTTTCTCTATCTCTCTCTCTCTCTCTCTAGAAAAGAGAGAGAGCGAAGTAGCGACACAACGTAATTTACTGTCATAGACATACAGATAAAAATTATTTCGAAAATGAGATAAGTAGGGCAGGGAAGAAAAAAAAAAGAAGCAGAGAGAGAGAAAGAGCGAGAGAGAGAGAGAGAGAGAGAGAGAGAGAGAGAGAGAGAGATCGGAAAAGGAAGAATAAGAAAAAGAAGAAAGAAATAGCGACACATAGAGAGGAATATTAAGTAATAAACTTTCAGAGAAATAGACAAAAAGTTTTTAAAAATGTATCAAAAGTGAAAGAGGAGAGGCAAAGAAGAAAGAAAAAGCGAGAGAGAAGAAGAGAGAGGGAGAGAGTTAGTGAGAGAGAGAGAGAGAGAGAGAGAGAGAGAGAGAGAGAGAGAGAGAGAGAGAGAGAGAGAGGTAGAGGAAGATGCAGAAAGTGAAACATACAGTTAGACAGAAAGGTCAAGTTTTAAATAGGGAAAGAGAGGCAAAGAAAAAAGGAAGAGCGAAAGACAGAGAGATAGACTGGACTCTAAATGTGCGTCGCTATTTCTTTCTTTTCTTCCTGATTCTCTCTCTTCCTGATTTTTCCTTTTCCTCACTATCTCTCCTTCTGTCTCCCTCTGTTTCTCTCTCTCTCTCTCTCTCTCTCTCTCTCTCTCTCTCTCTCTCTCTCTCTCTCTCTCTCTCTCTCTCCCCTCTCTCAGTGTCTATTTTTTTTATTTATATCACTTTAGGTGTACCTGTGTGCCCCTATTTCTTTCTTTTTCAGGTCATATCCCTTCCATTCCGCCCCTCTCCCTCTCCCTCTCTTGCTCGTTCCCTCTCTCTCTCTCTCCGTTTTCTTTTCTTTGCGACTCTTCTGTCATTTTTGACTATTTTTTATATCTTTCTGTACGTATCTTCATCAGTGTATTACCTAGTCTACCTCTGTAACTGTGGGTCGTTATTTTTTCTCTCTCTTTTGGCCCTTTTTCTTTCATTCTCTCTCTCTCTCTCTCTCTCTCTCTCTCTCTCTCTCTCTCTCTCTCTCTCTCTCTCTGCTCTCTTTTCTTTGCCTATCTTATGTCATTTTCGAAACATTTTTTTTAAATTTTGAATAGAAGTGACTATCGCAGTTTATTACTCCTTTTTTCTCTCTAACTATCTGTGGCTATTTATCTCTTCTTCTTCTTCCACACAATCTCTCCTTCTGTCTCCCTCTGTTTCTCTTTCTCTCTCTCTCTCTCTCTCTCTTTACCCCCTCTCTACCCTCTTTCTCTCTGTCTCTGTCTGTCTGTCTGTCTGACTCTCTCTATCTCTGTCTTGCTTGTTCGCTCTATCTCTCTGTCTCTGTCTGCATCTCTCTCTCTCTCTCTCTCTCTCTCTCTCTCTCTCTCTCTCTCTCTCTCTCTCTCTCTCTTGCTTGTTCGCTTCTCTACGAAAAGATGCAATTTGTATTTGTTTTTCTTTTATTACTTTTTAAACATGGATTCCCGAAAATTTTGCTTTTCACTGGTTAATTTCTTCAACACGTAAGGCCACATTAGAGTTTATGCGCTTATTGAGTGATTCATTCGTGTGGCTATTTCTTTCTTCGCTTAGTGGTTCTCCGGTTTCACACTTACTAGCTCTCTTTCCGTATCTCTCTTTCTTCAGTCTCTCTCTCACTCTTTCTCTTTCTCTCTCCCTTGCTTCTTCGTTCTAAATCCTTTTTTCTCTTCTTTGCGACTTTAATGTCAGTTTTACTTTTTTTTTCCGTCCCTGTCAATGTTAATTTATTACTCTCTATCTGTATTTAACTGTGTGTGGACTAATTCTGTCTTTTATTTTTGGTTCGTCTATTTCCGCTCTCTCTTTCTCTCCCTCTCTCTGTCTCTCTCTATCTTTCTCTCTTGCTCTCTCTTTATCTCTCTCTCTATCCTTCTCTCTCTCTCTCTCTCTCTCTCTCTTCCTTCCTTCAATGTCCTCTTTTTAGAATATTTTTTAAATTTTTTTTCCTGTAACGATTTCGGAATATTACTCAATCTTTGTCTCTAGCTGCAAATTACCTATTCTTTATCCTCTTTCTCATTTTCTGCTCACTCTCTCTTCTCTCCCTGTCTCTGTCTCTGTCTCTGTCTCTCTTTCTGCCTCTCTCTGTCTCTCTGTCTCTCTCTCTCCCTGTCTCTGTCTCTCTTTCTGCCTCTCTCTGTCTCTGTCTGTCTGTCTGTCTGTCTGTCTCTTTCTCTCTCTCTCTCTCTCTCTCTCTCTCTCTCTCTCTCTCTCTCTCTCTCTCTCTCTCTCTCTCTCTTCCTCCCTTCAATCTCCTCTTTTTAGAATATATTTTTTATTTTTTTTTCCAGTAAAGATGTCTGTATATAACTCAATCTTCGTCTCTAGTTGCAAATTACCTATTCTTTATCCTCTTTCTCATTTTCTGCTCACTCTCTCTTCCCTCCCTGTCTCTGTCTCTGTCTCTGTCTCTCTTTCTGCCTCTCTCTGTCTCTCTCTCTCTCTCTCTAGCTATTTCCATTCCATGCTCTCTCAATCTCTCTCTCTCTCTCTCTCTCTCTCTCTCTCTCTCTCTCTCTCTCTCTCTCTTTCCTTCTTTTCTTAACCTCTGCCCTGCTGACTTTTGATATTTTTTCTTGAATATCTGTCTCTGTCTGGATATAACTCACTCTTCCTAAATACCTGTGTGTCCCTTGTTATTTCCATTCCATGCTCTCTCTCTCTCTCTCTCTCTCTCTCTCTCTCTCTCTCTCTTCCTCTCTCTCTTTCTTTTCTCAACCTATGTTCTATGACTATTGATATTTTTTTCCTGAAATATCTGTGTATGTCTGTATATAACTCACTCTTTCTCAATACACGGTACCTGTGTATCCCTAGTTATATCCATTCCATGCTCTCTCAAACTTTCCCCCTCTCTCTCTCTCTCTCTCTCTCTCTCTCTCTCTCTCTCTCTCTCTCTCTCTCCTTCTTTTCTTAACCTCTGTTCTATGACTATTGATATTTTTCCCTAAATTATCTGTCTATGTCTGTATATAACTCACTCTTTCTCAATACCTATGTGTCCCTAGCTATTTTCATTCCATGTTCTCTCTATTTCTCTCTCTCTCTTTCGCACAATCTCTCTCTCTCTCTCTCTCTCTCTCTCTCTCTGTATCTCTCTTTCTCTCTCTCTAAAGTCATTTTTGAAACTATTTCTTATTATATTTAATAAATGTGTCCATGGTATTTTATTAATTTTTCTTTCTCTCTAACTGTGTGTCGCGATTTCTTTTTTCTCTTCCTAATTCTTTCTCTTTCACGCTATCTCTCGTTCTGTCTCCATCTGTTTTTCTCTTATTCTCTTAACCCACTCTTCATTTCTCTCTCTCTCTCTCTCTCTCTCTCTCTCTCTCTCTCTCTCTCTCTCTCTCTCTCTCTCTCTCTCTCTCTCTCTCTCTCTCTCTCTCTCTCTCTTTCCTTCTTTTCTTAACCTCTGTTCTATGACTATTGATATTTTTTGTCCTGAAATATCTGTCTATGTCTGTATATAACTCACTCTTTCTCAATACCTTTGTGTCCCTCTTCTATCAAAAAACCTGAACTTCTGTCCAACACCTAGCGCAATCAACCTTATAGAACTCAGTGAGGATCTTTACAGATTTTCTCGTCGCCTCCGTCTCGCCGAATTTTTCTACGACGAAGACGACGAGGAAACAGACCACACTACACACTCACAATCACCCCCTCCTGCCTTTCTCCGCAAACCTAGCTCTTTCACCCCTGATACTGGTAGAGATTTAGCCTTAGACACTTTCATTAAAGGGGTGTCTTCTGAAATTATGTTAGAAAGACAAAGAAACATTTTCTCTTATCTCCGCAACGAGGAGAAAGAAGCTCTCCGAGAGCTTAGAGATAATGACAAGATCACCATCAAACCTGCTGACAAAGGTGGGGCTGTCGTGGTTATGGACACCACCGACTATATTGGAGAGTGCACTAGGCAACTTGACAATACTACTTATTATAGGATAATTACCTCTGACCCTACCAATAGCTGTAACAAAAAGTAAAGGGATAGAGGAGAAGGAAATTAGTTCAGAGATAGGCAAAGCCCTCCTCGTGCCTCATCCCACTCCGGGAAGGTTTTATATCCCTCCCAAGATCCACAAAGAAGGGAACCCAGGGAGGCCCATCATAGGTGGTAATGGGTGCCCCACAAAGATTATATCTCAATTTGTGGACTACCATATGAAGGACTTAGTCAGCCAGCTACCTTCATATGTGCAGGACGACATGGATTTCCTCCGAAAAATCCATGATATCAATAAGAAAGGCCCTCTTCCTCCAGATACCCTTCTATGTACAATGGATGTCAGCGCATTGTACACTAATATCCCACATAAGGAAGGTACGGACGCCTGTCGCATAGCGCTAGAGGAAGGCAGAGATCCGGGTACAAAACCATCCCCCTCTTTTATCTATACATTAATACAACTCATCCTTACGCTCAACTTCTTCACTTTTCATGACAATACATACTTACAAACTCACGGCAATATCTTCATGTAGGCTATTGAGAGGAGACTTCTGGGTTCTTTCCCAGACAAACCACTTGTCTGGCTAAGATACATAGATGACATCAGTACATTTGGACCCATGGCCGTGCCAAACTAGAAGCATTCATCCAAATACATTTGCCAATACATTTCACCCTACCATCAAATTCACCAGCATTATTTCGCGATAGAGGCGACGCTGTTGCCAAACAATTGAACCTTCCTGGGCACACCATCAGCCACGCAAAAATAACACCGATAGATCAGTTACTCACAGCAGAATGATATGATAGGCCTACAAAACAAAGAAATATTCTGGATACACACATTACAGACACTAGAATCACAAGGTATCAACATCAACGACCAAGCAACGTTTCCAATTACACAAATCCATAAACACACCTAACTTCCCAGGCCGACGGGGTGCCACCTTGGATTTAAAAGGAAAAAAGAAAAAAAGAAAAAAAAATAGTTATTATACACAAGAGAGCCCAAGAGAGACATAGAGAAAGAAAGAAAGAGAGAGAGAGAGAGAGAGAGAGAGAGAGAGAGAGAGAGAGAGAGAGAGAGAGAGAGAGAGAGAGAGAGAGAGAGAGAGAGAGAGAGAGAGAGAGAGAGAGAGAGAGAGAGAGAGAGAGAGAGAGAGAGAGAGAGGTAACTAATAAGGGTTTGTTTGTAACTAATAGGACAGAATGAGGCACTGCAAAGGAAATAATGACGTGTAGAATCGAGCTTTAAGAAAGATAGATAAAGGGAGAGAGTGAAACACAGAATAAGAGAGCAATTAACAACATAATCATCTTAGCTGCTGTATACATATACGCATAATTCCATCATGTGTGTTAGTTATATTTCTTTCAACCAATGTGAGAATTTGGATATTTATATGATCTTTCAATCGCCATGCCCGTCTACATTACCATCTCTACATCTCGCCCTTTGACGTATCAACTATCATTCTTCTACGCGCATTCTGCGCACTGCCCCTCCTCCAACAAATCATTTGTCCCGTCTGAGCCCAGCTCCCCCAATGTTTTTCATAACTTGTTGAAGTCAATTTTTTTCCTACACACTCTGATGAAGCCAAAATAAAGACTAAACGTTTTTATGTTTAATCTATACTTGTGTTGTTTTTTTAGTCCCGTAGTTATAAAGTGATGTGCCTGTCTCTTTTCAAACCTTGTTAGACAGACAGACAGACAAATACAGAGACAGAGAGAGAGAGAGAGAGAGAAAGAGTTAGAGAGGGGATTAGTAGAACAAGTAAGAAAAAGAGGGAAACAGAAGGAGAGATAGTGTGGAACAGGAAGAATCAGAAAGACAAGAGGGAAATAGCGACACACCGTTACGAGAGACAGAGGGAGTAATTAAGTAACATGGACACATCTTTTAGAATATTAAAGAGGTAAGGACGGACAGGAATTGGGATAGTTTAAGTTATATACATACTTAAAGACATTAAGAGATAGATAGATAGAGAAAGAAAGAGAGAGAGAGAGAGAGAGTAAGAGAGAATGAATTATAGGGACAGAGAGGAACATAGATAGAGATAGAGAAAGAGAGCTAGATTGAAAGAAGCGAACCAAGAAGAATAGAAAGAAATTGTCTCACGATATAAGCAGTCAGTAAGGGCATGAACTCTTTTAAATACGTGTAGCAATCTAGATCGGCTTTACGTATAGAGGAAAGTAACTGCTGAAATGCAAAATTAACGACAACTCATGTATAAATTTATAAAAAAGAAAAACAATGCAAAATGCAACTTTTTTGGATTCCTGTGTCGCAAACTGTATTAAACTAAATAATTGAGGTAATAAACGTACATAAATCTTTTAAATCAAGAAGAAAGACTAAAAAGAAAAAACGTAATATATCGATCTCAATCATGATTTTATACGAAGACAATAAACTGTTCGTTTAAAATCATTCGTGTTGAAAGTGATAGGGAATAAAGACTTAAAAATCGTTTTTTTTGGGGGGGGCTCACCTACACCAATTTCCTGGACCCCCAATTCCGTCATTCCTTCGGAAGCACCCACATGTTGCAAAGAGAAAAATTAGAGACACAGTCAATGAGACTAAAACACAATATGGTGGTCGAAAAATCACAAGATAAAAGACAAGTGATAATACAAGTATAAAGCCGATGTTTGAAAGACATACGTCAAAGCAAAATGTTTAACTATTTAAGAGATGTGTGACATGTAAGGTGTAGCGAGAAAAATTAGCTTCCAAATAGACCGAAAAGAGAGAGAGAGAGAGAGAGAGAGAGAGAGAGAGAGAGAGAGAGAGAGAGAGAGAGAGAGAGAGGGAGAAATAGAGAGAGAGAGAGTTAGAGTGTCGAAGAAAAGAACAAGCGAGAAAAGGAAGGAAGCGGAGGGAGAAATAGTGTGGAACAGGAAGAATCAGGAAGACGAGAAAGAAATAGCCACACACCGTTACGAGAGACAGAGGGAGTAATTAAGTAACATGGACACCTCTTTTAGAATAATAAAAAAAATGGTTTCAAAAATGACATGACGGAGGCAAAGACAAGAGAGAGAGAGACAGAGAGAGAGATAGACAGAGAGAGAGAGAGCGAGAGAGAGAGAGAGAAAGAGAGAGACAAAAAGAGAGATAAAAGGAATGAGAAAGAATTAGAAAGGGATTGCAAAAAAAGAAAAATACAATTACAGTAAAAGACTCAGTAATACACTGATTTAAAAACGAACTAAAAGATATAAAAAAAAATCCAGAATGAGATAAGACGCGCAAAGTAAATAGAAGGAGAGGCAGAGAGAGAGAGAGAGAGAGAGAGAGAGAGAGAGAGAGAGAGAGTGAGTGTGAAAGAGCGAAATAGAGAGAGATAGGAAGATTCAGAGAGCCTAGACGGAACATAAACCGGAAAAAGAACGAGTCGCAAAGAATAGAAAAAAGAAAAAAACCGAACGAACAAGAGAGAGAGAGAGAGAGAGAGAGAGAGAGAGAGAGAGAGAGAGAGAGAGAGAGAGAGAGAGAGACAGAGACAGAGACAGAGACAGAGAAAGACAGAGACAGATAGACAGAAATAGAAAGAGAGAGCGTGGATTGGAAATTAATTCGAAAAAAAAAAAAGAGGTAAGGACGGACAGGAATTGAGATAGTTTAAGTTATATACAGACATAAAGACATTAAGAGATAGATAGATAGAGAGAGAGAGAGAGAGAGAGAGAGAGAGAGAGTAAGAGAGAATGAATTATAGGGACAGAGAGGAAGATAGATAGAGATAGAGAAAGAGAGCTAGATTGAAAGAAGCGAACCAAGAAGAATAGAAAGAAAATAGTCTCACGATATAAGCACTCAGTAAGGGCATGAACTCTTTTAAATACGTGTAGCAATCTAGATCGGCCTTACGTATAGAGGAGAGTAACTGCTGAAATGCAAAATTAACGACGACTCATGCATAAATTTATAAAAAAGAAAAAAAAAAATGCAAAATGCGTCTTTTTTGGATGCCTGTGTCGCAAACTGTATTAAACTAAATAATTGAGGTAATAAACGCACATAAATCTTTTAAATCAAGAAGAAAAACTAATAAAAACCAATTTAATATACCGATCTCAATCATGATTTTATACGAATACAATAAACTGTTCGTTTATTATCATTCGTGTTCTGTATCATAGATGTAGCCATTTGGGAGGTGGTGGGGAATAAAGACTTGAAAATCGTTTTTTTGGGCTCACCTACACCCATTTCCTGGACCCCCAATTCCGTCATTCCTTCGGAAGCACCCACATGTTGCAAAGAGAAAAATTAGAGACGCAGTCAATGAGACTAAAACACAATATGGTGGTCGAAAAATAACAAAATAAAAGACAAGCGATAATACAAATATAAAGCCGATGTTTGAAAGACAAACGTCAAAGCAAAATTTTTAACTATTTAAGAGATGCGTAACATTTAAGGTGTAGCGAGAAAAATTAGCTTCCAAATAGACCGAAAAGAGAGAGAGAGAGAGAGAGAGAGAGAGAGAGAGAGAGAGAGAGAGAGAGAGAGAGAGAGAAAGAGAGAGAGAGTGACTGACAGACAGACAGACAGCTACAGAGACACAGAGAGAGAGAGTTAGAGAGGGGAAGAAAAGAACAAGCGAGAAAAAGAAGGAAGTGGAAGGAGAGATAGTGTGGAACAGGATGAATCAGGAAGACGAGAAAGAAATAGCTACACACCGTTACGAGAGACAGATGGAGTAATTAAGTGACATGGACACATCTTTAAGAATAATAAAAAAAATGGTTTAAAAAATGACATGACGGAGGCAAAGACAAGAGAGAGAGAGAGAGAGAGAGAGAGAGAGAGAGAGAGAGAGAGAGAGAGAGAGAGAGAGAGAGAGAGAGAGAGAAAGAGAGACAAAAAGAAAGATAAAATGAATGAGGAAGAACTAGAAAGGGATTGCAGAAAAAGCAAAACACAATTACAATAAAAGACTCAGTAATACACTGATTTAAAAGGTAAAAAAAAAAATCCAAAATGATATAAAACGCGCAAAGTAAAGAGAAGGAGAGGCAGATAGAGAGAGAGAGAGTGAGAGAGTGAGAGAGAGAGCGTAATAGAGAGAGATAGAAAGATTAATAGAGCCTAGAAGGAACATAAACCGGAAAAAGAACGAGTCGCAAAAAATAGAAAAAAGAAACAAAGGGACGAAACAAGAGAGAGAGAGAGAGAGAGAGAGAGAGAGAGAGAGAGAGAGAGAGAGAGAGAGAGAGAGAGAGAGAGAGAGAGAGAGAGAGAGAGAGAGAGAGAGAGAGAGAGAGAGAGAAAGAAATAGAAAGAGAGAGCATGGAATGAAAATTAATTCGAAAAGAAAAGAGTTAAGGACGGACAGGAATTGAGAAAGATTAAGTTATATACAGACTTAAAGACATTAAGAGATAGATAGATAGAGAAAGAGAGAGAGAGAGAGAGAGAGAGAGAGAGAGAGAGAGAGAGAGAGAGAGAGAGAGAGAGAGAGAAAGAAATAGAAAGAGAGAGCATGGAATGAAAATTAATTCGAAAAGAAAAGAGTTAAGGACGGACAGGAATTGAGAAAGATTAAGTTATATACAGACTTAAAGACATTAAGAGATAGATAGATAGAGAAAGAGAGAGAGAGAGAGAGAGAGAGAGAGAGAGAGAGAGAGAGAGAGAGAGAGAGAGAGTAAGAGAGAATGAATTATAGGGACAGAGAGGAACATAGATAGAGATAGAGAAAGAGAGCTAGATTGAAAGAAGAGAACCAAGAAGAATAGAAAGAAATAGTCTCACGATATAAGCACTCAGTAAGGGCATGAACTCTTTTAAATACGTGTAGCAATCTAGATCGGCCTTACGTATAGAGAAAAGTAACTGCTGAAATGCAAAATTAACGACAACTCATGTATAAATTTATAAAAGAGAAAAAACATAAAAAATGCGTCTTTTTTGGATACCTGTGTCGCAAACTGTAATAAACTAAATAATTGAGGTAATAAACGTACATGAATCTTTTAAAGGAAGAAGAAAAACTAAAAAAAAGAAATTTAATATGTCGATCTCAATCATGATTTTATACGAAGATAATAAACTGTTCGTTTAAAGTCATTCGTATTCTGTATCATAGAGGTAGCCATTTAGGGAGTGGTGGGGAATAAAGGCATGAAAATCGCTTTTTCGTTCTCACCTACACCCATTTCCTGGACCCCAAATTCCGTCATTCCTTCGGAAGCACCCACATGTCGCAAAGAGATATATTAGACACAGTCAATGAGACTAAAACATAAATGGTGGTCGAAAAATCACAAAATAAAAGACAAGCGATGATAATACAAATCTAAAGCCGATGTTCGAAAGACATACAACACAGTCTATTTTGTCACTATATAAGAGATGCGTAACATGTAAGGTGTAGCGAGATAAACTAGCTTCCAAATAGACCGAAAGAGAGAGAGAGAGAGAGAGAGAGAGAGAGAGAGAGAGAGAGAGAGAGAGAGAGAGAGAGAGAGAGAGAGAGAGAGAGAGAGAGAGAGAGAGAGAGAGAGAGAGAGAGAGAGAGAGAGAGAGAGAGAGAGAGAGAGAGAGAGAGAGAGAGAGAGAGAGAGAGAGAGAGAGAGTGACAGACAGACACAGAGACAGAGAGAGAGAGAGTTAGAGAGGAGACTAAAAGAACAAGCGAGAAAAAGAGGGAAACAGAAGGAGAGATAGTGTGGAACAGGAAGAATCAGGAAGACGAGAAAGAAATAGCCACACACCGTTACGAGAGACTGAGGGAGTAATTAAGTAACATGGACACCTCTTTTAGAATAATAATAAAAAAATGGTTTCAAAAATGACATGACGGAGGCAAAGACAAAAGAGATAGAGAGAGAGAGAGAGAGAGAGAGAGAGAGAGAGAGAGAGAGAGAGAGAGAGAGAGAGAGAGAGAGAGAGAAAAGAAGACAAAGAGAGACAAAATGAAAGAGGAAGAACTAGAAAGAGATTGCAGAAAAAGCAAAACACAATTACAATAGAGGACACAGTAATATACTGATTTAGAAAAAAATGAAATATACAGAGTCATACAAAATGTTAAGTATATCGAAAGTGAGAGAAGTGAGGAAAATAAGAAAATGAGTCATAGGTGAAGATAGATTGACACATTTTGTTATATATATATATATATATATATATATATATATATATATATATATATATATATTCTCAGTGGTTGATTTACCAGCAAGGCCTTCACTCTGATTCAAGTGATAGCTGAACTTTGGTAGGATTTCGAATATTTTTGAAGAAAGGGTAAGAAGAGTTGCTTTATCTAATCACATACACTAATTTAATCGGCGGAGAGTTGTAATAATAATGTTCATAAATACCGGCCAAAGATCGGCAACGGTGCAAGAGTGTTTTATATGGATATTTCCTTGTGCTTTTTGTCTTATCATTTGTTGGTTTTGTTTGATATTGCTAAGTAAAAGAAAAGTTAGACCAGCATCATCATTCATTGTACAATATAATTCCAGATTTATAATTCTATCACTTGAAAGGTTACCTGATGCAGACACTGAATTACCCCTTCAAGCAAGTAACACCTTAAATCGACAGATTCTTTTAATTATATTTCCACGAGTTCTCATAAAAAATGTCCAGTTTAACTCCATCTGCTCAGCTTTTGGATTGTAAAACTACATGACGTGTAAAAGTGACTATGATCTAGGATATTTTTATTGTAAGCTATTCTGACTACCGTTTTCATGTGTTTGGATCCGATTCACTTTATAAAATTTCGATAAATTATATTTGTCATTTTGCTCAGGACATAGGTCCCTGGTCAATTTGTTTACAGCATATCATAGCAGCAGCAGCAGCAATTAACCACTCAGCCTTTCACTCAGATCACAATTTAGATTTTACTAAAGCAAAAAGAAAAATTAGATTTCAATTCTTTAATAACAAAAATAATCCTTGCAACATCTTTACATTAAAAGATTACAGTACAGTGTTCAAAGAAAACAGAGTTTTTAGCAGGACTTAATGAGTAACACACAACATGAGATCTTTGGAAGCAAAGTAATCTAAGCCATGGCAATATTGGTTTAACTTAAGGATTGATATTTTTACTAGAAGATTGATCAATAAACATTAATATCGCTAATCCCTGATCCTCATCCCCAATAATTGGTTTACATAGTTGATTAAAAGACTGGCCTTTTTGCATCTTTACTACTGAGATAAAACTTGTAGCTGTAATAAAATTGTGACAAAAGAAATAATAATAAAAAAACCCAACAAAACAGAACAAAAACAAAAAAATAAACAACTAAACAGGCAACAAACTAATAAAACATTTTGACTATATCAAGGGAAGTAATATATCTCATTAACAAAGGAAATGGTATTTGTTATTACCTTTTAATAACTTTGTTATCATTCAAACTCCTAGATGCTTAATCCAACTTTCGGCACACAAATTCGCTATCAAGCAGTTAATTTTTCTTATGGACTGACCTAACCTTTTTTTTTTAATAAAACAATAAAATAATACAGATTTTTGCCTGCCAAAAAATACTGAGGGAAACTAATTAAAAAGGAGCATGTTGTTGTAGTCCTAGTCTTGTAATCAAATATATCTCTCTCTCTTGAGATAAGGGCACCTATTAAAATGACAATTCATTATTACAAATATTAAGGTGAATCGTACAAAACAAATAAAAAAAACAATATTGATATTAAAGCAAGTATTCATTTTCTGTAATGAAACATTCATGTTTTGTTGTTTTTTTTTCATGAAATGATAAAAACCTAGGTCATGTTATTGCTAAAATTACTTTTTTACCTGAAAGAATGCAAATCTGAAAAGCATAGGCAAACCCTAAACTTTCTATAAAACAGAACAGGAAGGTGATTTCCCTTAATAGAGATAAAATATGGAAACAAGACTTTTCTAAAGAACTGATCTAACCTTTATTTTAATAAAAGAATAAAATAATACAGATTGTTGTCTGCCAAAGAAATATTGTAAGGGGAACAAATTAAAAAGGAGCATGTTGTTGTAGTCCTAGTCTTTTAATCAAATATCTCACTCTCTGTGTCTCTGTCCCTCTCTCTCTCACTACAGGTGAATGATAAAAAAAAAAAATCAATATTGATATAAAGTGGACTATTCATTTTCTATAATGAAACATTCATGTTTTTTTTTATACGAAATGACTAAACATAAGTAATATTCTTGCTAAAATTGTTTTACTACCTGAGAGAATGCAAATCTCCAAGGCAGAAGCTAATCTTCTTTCCCTTAACTTTCTACAGAAGAAAACAGGAAGGAGATTTCCTTTAATAGAAATAAAATATGGAAACAAGGCTTATATAATTCCCATCTTAACATATCACATGTACACACATCAACTCTTATCACAATCAAGGAAAAAACGCTAATTATTGCACAACACAGAGTCACAGTGCAAAGGCAATGGGAAAAACAAAAATTTTACAAAGAATGTATATTTTTTGCATTTATTATCTTCATTCATGCTTTTTTACCCCCTCGACCAAAATTTTTTCGATTCTTCCTTAAATAATTAATCTTATTTCAAAATGAAATCTTCATCACTAAAAAAAGGCAGCCGAATTCAAAGATAAAATTAAAACTGCCGTTCACATCAAAACAATATTTATCACATGTATCAAAAAAATATGCTTGATATTGCACTATTGCACATTTTCATAAACAAGCAAATAAAAAAGGATATCCTGAATGGCGTGAAATAGTCCATGACAAGAATTAAAATCTGCAGGATAGTTTGAGAAATTTTATTCCTTCATTCTCCCTCCCTCCATTTCTATATAAAAATTTACCATCCCTAGTCCTCTATCTATGTACTCAATCCTCCCTTCTTTAGCTCTATCCTCTATCTGTCTCCCTCCACCAGTGTCAAACATAATCTTTTCTCTAACATCCATCTTTCACTCCTCATCCTCTTTTGTGTCTTTCCTATCCTCGATTATCTATTTTTGTCTTTATCAAGTACCTTTCAGCCATCTCTTTCTTCATTCACTATCTTTTTTTTTACTCTCTGTCCTCGAACCATTATTGACTTTTGCTGATCATACTTTGTTTTGTTTGATGACATTATTCTTTGCTTCATACGTCCTTCATTGTTAAAATTTGTTATATTTGTCTCTACTCCAGAAAAATGCACAGGGCATGAGGATAAAAAAAAACCACTTTGACTTGTTGGAACAGCCTCCCCAGCAAAAACGAGTGGGAATGAGCTTTTTTCAGTTGAATAAGCTGACCAAGGTCCAGCTGTTCAAGAGATAGCCCTGAGCTGATGGACCTTGTTTTCCACTTTCATCACTGGATGTTTGACAGGTAACTCCCTATCAGATGGGGTGGATAGTATTCGCTAATGACAGATCCCTTTAGCAGCAGCAGCAGGTGCTGTTGTTATATTGGTGCTGGGGCCTGTAGAGAGAGTCATACATGTGGTGGCTGAGTTACAAGTATGCATGTTTCCTGTTTTCTAATGCAGCTTGTGCTTTGGTTCTTTCACTCATTCCTCCATCTGAAAAAAAAAATACAGATGGACCGTTCTTATGAGCAAACATGAGGAGGAAAAAAATGAACTTGAGTTTCTTGTCTGACTTCCCCACAAGATCTTTGAGTAGAAAATCAAATGCTATGAGTATTGCAACAAATAAGGGTGGAAAAGAGAAGTGTTACTGTATAATTTTAGCAGTTCTTGAACCTCTATCAGATAAAAATTTCGATGCAAATACAATTTCAGACTCTGTTGAGCCCCATAGGGATTAAGACAGGATTGCTTGTATGACATTTGACCTAATCCCTGCATAGAACACTAA
>JAWDGP010003839.1:5000-10577 GCA_033675545.1 Elysia crispata
TCTTACAGTAAATGTTGAATTATTTTTCTGCTTATTCTTTAAAAGTTAGAAAAGGTTTGGAGTAAAAAAAAAAAAAAAAAAAAAATATATATATATATATATATAATATAATATAATATAATATAATATAATATAATATAATATAATATAATATATAAACATGATTCAATTGTCAGAATATTCTGTGCTTGAAAAAAAAAGTGAAGATCTGTCTTCCCTTTAGTTAATCATACTCTACTACCAATGGCTTTAAAATTTCAATACATGTAGATTCTAGATCTATATAAAAAAATTTAGGTGATTGAGCCGACAAAAGCTATAAGTAGATCTACGATATCGTGCCTCTAATGCATTGGATAGAATAGGCCTTGATTACACTGGCTTCGCTAATTAATTGCAATTGTATTAAGAATATACTTTGTAAATCTCTAAATTTAAATCTAGCCCTAGTAGTCTGAAGTAAACGGCACAATAGTCACTGCTTCGGGCTTTTAAATCAGATTTACTCGAACTAGATTTAGATTTAGATCTAGCTTGATCTAAGTCTAGATATGTATGGTGCACCTTTATATTTTGGAGTCATGTATTTAAATACATTTACAGAGTAAGTTTATGGATGTCTCATATTATTTTAGTGATTTATTTTTTAATTATGATAATGAAAGATGGCAGTTTGAGTGATCTCTCACGGCCTCAGTCCATAGCGGGGAGGCGCCGATTGCAGGCAGGAATTTAGTTAAAACTGTCTTGGTTTCGCTATTTTTATGTATTGAGAAACTTGAAAAATTTGTTAGCTTAAATCTCAGTAGAAAATTAACCACGTAAGTTATAAATGTTCATACATAGACCAGGAAAAATGCTGGTACGGTGCTCTTTTTTATGCTTGTTGTCATGGAAAGGAAGTTTGTTGTGACCAAATCTAATATGTCGGACGACCCTAGCAACCACTGAAACGAAAGGACAAAAAAGTTGAAGTTTTTGCTCAGTCTGGACATCTGCGCGTCCTCATTAACCTGTGGTTCCTGCTGCATTTATGCAAACGAGAGTTGTCACAGACTCGTTAGAAGGGCTGCATCTTGCCACTACACTCCGAACTCCCTTTTGCGCAATGACTTTGGACGCGTCTGGGCTGAATTGAAGCCCAGTCTCATCACAATTCCATATCTGAGAGGATTTTTGTGCCAAGTCCAATTCATTCAGCAGTTTTTCTAGGTCATCAAAATATTTGTTGATGACTGTTCTCGTCATCACGTGTAGACGGTTTGATGCACAAATTTGTGGTGTGCGGATGACCAGATCAGGGCGTCTCTTTTTGGTCCCTTGCCAGTAATCTTTTCCTGGTATCGCATCCTTAAACTGGGTCTTCAGACCCAGGCTCTTTACGAGAGCACCTACTTTAAGCAAAGACTGTCTTTTTGTCAGCGGGAATCCCGCACGAGCTGCAGCTATTACTGTATCCACTACAGCATTCTCGACTGTTGCAGGGATGTTTCTCGCCCGCCCTGCACGTCTATACAGGCTCGAGCGTCCAGCAACATGATCAGACAAAGTTTTTCTTGGAATCCCAAAAGATTTTGAGGCACCCAAGCATGTCTCCCTGCCATCTTTAACGCCTTTGATTGCTTTCTCCAAATCTTCCCTTGAATATTGGTTATAAACATTTTTCTTGGGCTTACCTATGATAATAGTATAGACTTAAAAACAATTTAATTAAAAGCAAGAAAGATTTCAATAGTCTTAACCTTTGACAATGAATGGTACAAAAATCAATAAAACGTCATGCACAAAAGTAATGGCGAAATTAGCCGACTGATGTGGCAAAATCACATTCTTGTACATGGAACAATTAATTTAAAATATACAATGAAATCATGAAAACAGGGGCAAAAAGCAACATAAAAAGTAAAGCAAAAGACATTAATGATGTGATTACATTAACAAAGAGCGACAAGAAAGAAACAAATGATGGCTTCAAAGAAACAATGGATAAACAAGAATAAAAAAAGTATCGGAAGTAGGAGGTGCGACAGAGTAGGAGTGCAAGCAAGAGCGAAAAGAACAGAGACAGGCTTGAAAATAAGCAACTAGATTTACACACTATTGTTTGATGATGCCGATTGGCTGATGTAATCAAAATGCACGATGTTTCGTCACTTGATCGGTTTGACACTTAAACTCGCCTGTAAGGGGTGTTTTAAGATTAGTCTATTTAAAGCGAGAAGGGTGAACTGGTGGCGATTTTACCATTACGTGCGCCTCTTAAATAAGTTGTTTTTCCAAAACTCCGTAATTGCTGTCGTTCAATCTTTCCAAAACTCTGTGCTTTATACGCGCACGCACAACGGTGCTTTTCCGTGGAAAAACTCAGTTTTGGAGTGTTCATTCTTCTGTAAGCTGCATTTAGAATAAGACTTGAAACGTGACAAACAAAGCCTTTCTAGACTAACCTAGATATCGATCTTCAACGAGACATGGAACAAGAAGCTGACCTTACTGAAACGTATTCCTTTGCCGTTTGTCTTGGAAGAGGTAGGAAACATTGTAAAGTATGGAAGAAAGTCGAATCCAAATCTAAAAGGTACGACAAAGAAGGAAAGGAGTCAAAGGTAGCCTGCGACCATCAAGGTGGCTTCTGTCAAGGCCATTTGCTTCCTCAATCAGACATTGAAGGTAAGCTCTGAGATCAAATTTATAGATTCTAGATCTAGATGTAGCGCAAACTGTCTAGATCTAGATTTAGACACCTTGAATCTAGATCTGGTGTTTTTTTACTATCGGACCAACAGCTATTTGGGTTTGCAAATGATATTTATCTGATGTATTTTGATGTGCTGAATACGAATTTGTAGCTCTCATTTTGCGCAAATAAATATTTTTCAAGATATTGGCATTGGTTTCTCCCTCTTTATCTTGCTTAGCATGCGTTCATTTCGTCAAGGGATATAACTTTCTAGCAAAAGTTGGTCCGATTCTACAAATTGACCCTAGATCTATCCTAGATTTAAGGTCTTTTCCAAAACATGTAGACCTACTAGATTATATGTATACATCTAGAAAGTTTGCACTAGATCTAGATCTATCTAGAAATCTAGATCTAATCTAGATGTCTGCATTTTGTGGAAAAGACCTATCTAGATCTTGGTTCGATATCAAGATCTAGAAATAATCTGTTTCTAGGTCTATCTAGATTAAGATTAGACTATCTAGATCAAGATTAGATCTATATCTTACATTCTAGAATCTAGAGAATCGAGATAATCCTAGCATTGTTCAGCTACAGATTCGATACCAATAGTAGATCAGCAAGTACGGGTTCCAACATTTAAGCCTAGATTCTTCGCTAAACCTTGCATTAGTTCGTTCTAGACCTTAGCTTCTCAAAGGCTGGTTAGTAACGTGCAAGGACGTGGAAATACAGTCGTTCGTGCCAACATCATCTCCTTACAAGTACAGGGTATTTTAAAACACATTGGCACGGTAACAGCTATGTTGTTTGCAGGGACCAATCACCTAGGCTAGACATCCTTTCATGAGTTTCTAGCAAGGGTTGAGGGAAAGAAGAAGAGGAGTCAATTGACCATCTTTTATCACTTTTTAAGCTGCAAACAAAATCATAAAATGCATTGACATGTAATATGTCCTCTGGAAAATAACATATATCACACTTGGAATTATGTTGTTTGCAGGGACCAATCACCTAGGCTAGACATCCTTTCATGAGTTTCTAGCAGGGGTTGAGGGAAAGAAGAAGAGGAGTCAATTGACATTCTTTTATCACTTTTTAAGCTGCAAACACAATCATAAAATGCATTGACATATAAAATGTCCTCTAGAAAATAACATATATCACACTTGAAATTTTTTTTTTCAATTACAGTGGAATCCGCTTAAAGTCAACACCTCGGGACCAAAAAAAGTATTGACTTTAAGCGAGGTTGACTTTATCCATTTCCAGGAAACACGTTTTAAAAAGGTTGCCTCCGTTTCGTTACTATTGATAGTGGTCTCCCTTTGCATTGTCTTCATTTCGTTACTTTTTTTTCCGTTTTGTTTTCACACCACCCTCACCCTTAAAAAAAGGCCTGATTTTAAAAAATGTTTAGTATTATTGCAGGCTCTGAAAAGGACTGTATTGTTAAGGGGAGCGGCGGTGGGGCGAAGACAGAGCACTGTTTACCACAAATAAAGCGAGCGGACGACAAGTTAGGTCTAGACATGGTTCCCACACAACCGGGAAATCGGGAAAAAACCGGGACATTTGCAAAAGCCATTCATAGCCTTGAAAACCCCGGGAAAATAGCACAAATTGCAAAAAAAAAAAAAAAAAAATCGGGAAAATCCCGGGAGGTTTAATAGTAGCAACAGAATCCCGCGATGTACGTTATTTACGTTAGCCTCGAATATTTGGTATTTTTTTACCTGTACACCCCAAACGCATCGGCACTCAAAATGATGTTTTTCTGATAGATTTTGATGTGCTGAAGATGCATCTGAAGGTTTTTTTCGCCGCAAATAAATAGTTTTTGAAATATTTCACTTTTTAATATGGATTATTTCTTCTTTATTAACCTACTTTGCCGTACTGATTTGCTCGAGGTAGGTGCCTTTTTGCATATTAATTACTTCCGTCTTTCGCGCATGCGTATTACTTTCTTTTTAGTTACTCTTTGCGCATGCGCAACCGTTAATTGGCATGCGCAATTAAGGGCGCGTCTTTTGATCGATCGCGTCTCTTGATTCTGTCATTTCATTGTCTTTACTCAGAGGCTCAACAGCTAATGTGTATTGATCGTGATTGTCACTTACTTCATTGATTGTGACTTACTTCATGGCTCCTTGTGATAAGTGTTCTTTAGATTATTTTCAAGCTATTGCTGAATTTTACAATAACGACGCTAGAGCTTTAACATATTTGAGAGATCATAGTGTTTTACCATCAGAAGTTATTTGTCCAGATTGTTCTTCTCAGTGTAGTTACCGTGAGGATCAGCGTGTTTGGCGCTGTAGGAAGTCTAGTGTTATTCCTAAATCTAGTAAGCGACGGCGTTGTGGTTTTTCCGTCTCCGATTCTAAAGGAACATTTCTGGATCATACCTATATTGCCCCGTGGAAAGTTTTACTTTTTATTAACCATTTTCTTAGTCATTTGTGGGACCACAAAACTGTGATTGTGTTTAAATATATCTTCCACAGACAGTAGCTGAGACGGAGTAAAGGTAAGAGCTGTAGTTATAGTAATTTTTTTTTTTCGTAATATGTGCTGTTTCTTGTCTTTCCGAGTCATCTACACCTTGATTTGATCGTACCAGGGGGGGTTGAGGGGGGGAATTCCCCCCCTCATTTTTTTTTATAAATAAATACTTAGGGGGGGGTGCGGGGGGGGGGGTTCCCCCCCCCGCCGGATTTTTTAAAATTATTTAAGGGGGGGGGGATATTTTTTCCAATATTCATTTTTTTAACATTCCATAAAATTGCGAAAAAGTAGTACGTACGATCAGGGTCAAGGTCAAGGTCGACCGGAAAGACAAGAAACAGCACTCTGCGTAGAGTGGGTGTAGAAGTAAAAAATTACCGAAT
>JAWDGP010003840.1:5000-12500 GCA_033675545.1 Elysia crispata
AATAATGCTGTCCACATAGACAGTTCAAGTGACACTAGCTTCGAATTGAAAAATCAGCTTTTGGTACCTAATTTTTCTCTTCAATAAAAACGAGGGTATAATAAAGCTATAGTGTTTAGTTCTTCGTTTTAAAAACATGATAAATTTTTCGAATTCCCTACGCAGTACATGGAATTACACATGAAGTGCTTAACGAGTTAGGGTATGAATTACATTTCTAAAAATATAGATTTGGGTTCAAAATATATTTGGTATCTTTGGTCATGTTTATTTCCTTAATCTATTTCTTTCCAGTTTCGTTCTTTCTTTTTTTTAATTTACTGGCCCTCTAGATATGGCCATTTTTAACAAAATATGTCCCTATTACTCAGCATCTTTGCGCAAGGATCACTTAGTTTCAAGGCAATCTACCATACATCCAAAACACGGCAGCAACGTAACACACATACAATAATTATGCACAGCAACCTACCATACATCCAAAACACGGCAGCAACCTAACACACATAAATAATTATACACAGCAACCTACCATACATCCAAAACACGGCAGCAACCTAACACACATACAATAATAATAAACGGCAACCTACCATACATCCAAAACACGGCAGCAACCTAACACACATACAATAATAATAAACGGCAACCTACCATACATCCAAAACACGACAGCAACCTAACACACATACAATAATTATACACAGCAACCCACCATACATGCAGTATACCGCGGCAACTCACAAGGGAAACGCCAAACATATGACAGCTCCAAAGCCCATCACTATGTACATCTCTATCCGCTTTCTTTAGTTGGTTGTGTGAATAAAACCAGCAAGTTAGTGTGTCATTCGAAGACCTTATAATACTGTAAATACAAATATAAAAGGATGGCATTGACGAGGAAGAAAACAGGTTTATATACAGTCCATATGAGTCCATAAAACACATCTCATGGAACTAAAAACTCTTACAAATGTTTTGGGATAACCTAAACTTACTTATGAACGTTACATGTAATACATTAAAAGCCTAAAATTAAATCAAATTTTTAACTCGATATGAAATTTTACCTGAACCAATCTGTATTTGTGGTCTAATATTTTTTACAAAGCATTGTACTAATCATACCTATGCAATAGAATGTGGTTATCCTTATATTGGTCTTTTAACTAAATTTTATCATAATGCTATTACTTTATGTATTTACTTTAACGTCGCACGCTTTTAAACAGAGAAAGAAGATTACATTCTATTAAATTTTGTAAAGTACATTCGAAATATTATCCAGTGATCTGGTATCTTTTGTTTACCATGTTTCAGAGACTCTTTTAAAAAAATGCGAGGTTCACTTTTAGCCCATCAGCTCCTACTTGGAGTGGTGATAGGTAAGTTTCATCTGTTGGTCGATTATGACTATATAATATTCTATAAAGAAGGTTCAAGCTTACTCTATATACAGAGAAACTCCACTATTTAACGTTTGAATATTTCATTACTACCCGTTTAGTTAAATGAGGTTTGCTATTAAATTTGTTACAAAAAAGCAAAAACTTAGCCTTACAACTGTACCTACAATAAAAAGGGTCCTTTATCCTTTTTACAACTCTCCTTACAGCTGTAACTTTTATAGAACTGGTAGTGTATCGTTCTTAAAAATCTCCTCAAAACTTAAATACTCTAGAACAGGTTCTTTTTCGTCCTTACGAATCTCTTTACAGCTGTTCCCAATATAGAACTGGTAGTTTATCGTCTTAAAATAATCTTCTTAGAACTGTACCCATTATAGAAATCGTTCTTACAAATCTGGATACAGCTGTTGCTATTATATAACTGGTCATTCACCGCTCATACGAATCTCCTTACAGCTGCATCTTCTATAGAACTGGTTGTTTATCGTTCATACGAATCTCCTACTATAGAACTGGTCGTTGATCGTTGTTACGAATCTCCTTACAGCTGTATCTTCTATAGAACTGGTTGTTTATCGTTCTTCCGAATTTCCTTACAGCTGTACCTACTATAGAGCTGGTTGTTTATCGTTGTTACGAATCTCCTTACAGCTGTATTTTCTATAGAACTGGTTGTTTATCGTTCTTCCGAATCTCCTTACAGCTGTACCTACTATAGAACTAGTCGTTTATCGTTGTTACGAATCTCCTTACAGCTGTACCTACTATAGAGCTGGTTGTTTATCGTTGTTACGAATCTCCTTACAGCTGTACCTACTATAGAACTGGTTGTTTATCGTTGTTACGAATCTCCTTACAGCTGTACCTACTATAGAACTAGTCGTTTATCGTTATTACGAATCTCCTTACAGCTGTACCTACTATAGAACTGGTTGTTTATCGTTGTTACGAATCTCCTTACAGCTGTACCTACTATAGAACTAGTCGTTTATCGTTGTTACGAATCTGCTTACAGCTGTACTACTATAGAACTGGTTGTTTATCGTTGTTACGAATCTCCTTACAGCTGTACCTACTATAGAACTGGTTGTTTATCGTTGTTACGAATCTCCTTACAGCTGTACCTACTACAGAACTGGTTGTTTATCGTTGTTACGAATCTCCTTAAAGCTGTACCTACTATAGAGCTGATCAAGTTTGAGTCGTCTCACCGATGCAGTGACGAGTATCTTGTGGAAGGATTGGACTACACATTCATTCAATTTAGAGTTTATTTGCTGTACCAATGGGATGGACCCAGATTTGAATATACGGAGAAAGGTTTCAAATATCCCCAGGCTGTAAGTTACTTGTGGATCAGTTTTTGATACACCGTGCATAATCTGTACATACCTTAAGCATATTATACAGATTTCTTGATACTAATATTATTCTAAAGATTACTTTCAACTCAAGAGCTCACCGATATGAGTACGCATATACTTAGTGTTATCGTTTTCCAAAAAAAGGATATTCATTTCTCCAGCACTTTTCTCTCCTGTGCAGTATACAATTATATAGTAATAAAATCTTAATAAAATAAAGAAAATTCACGTGGCACAGCTTATAACAAATGTTGATGATGTCGAGAATATTTACATCACGAACGTTTTACTGTTTATGAAAAAAACCGAGGAAATTTCAAAAGTAAAACGCGTTACAGTTTAAAAGTATCTATCTTTATTTTGAAAAATCAATCTAAGAACCATATTGAAATGACGTAATGAAACGTAGATGGTGTTTTTTTTCCTTACAAAATTTCAATTTCATACAAACACACACACACACACACATATATATATATATATATATATATATATTGTCAATATATATATACAAGCATGATTACCCGTTCAAATGAACATGTAAGGAAGAAACATTATACACTGAAGAAGGGCTAATTGTAAAGTTCACAAATATAATAGACTTGTATCCTCGGGAATCTTACAACTACACTGAAGAAGGGCTAATTGCAAAGTTCACAAATATAACCGACTTGTATCCTCGGGAATCTTACAACTACACTGAAGAAAAATGAATAGATGGGGAAGACTATGAGACTACTATATTGAAGAAAAGTAAACCACAAAAATTATAGATACATCTCTTCTGGAGCCTAACAACTACATAAAAAATTTACAAAGATAACTCTCAACAGCCATACAACTACACAACCTGATAAAAACTGAAAAAGGGAAAAAGAAAACAGTACAACTTTACAGTTTGTCATCTCCAGAGCCACTCATGGTACAATTTTGAAAAATATAGAACCTTGAAACATCCTTCTCAAACTGTCATGGCGTCATTCTTTAAATGAACATTAATGAAGCAAAGATCTCAAGCAAAAAAAAGTAAACTAAATCTGGGTGAAATAGTTACAGCAGCCCTAGTGTTAGTTTATCTCATCACACTTCACAGGGAACACATGTAGTGCTGAACTGACACACAGCAGATACAGTGTAATGTGTTCCAAACTACTATATTGAAGAAAAATGAACAACAACAACAACAACAGTTTTATGTCCTCCAGAGCCGTAATTCATCGGGAAAAAAACCAAAAATGTTGCAACAATACCTCTCAAGAGCCCTACAACTACATATAAACAATGGAGGAAAAAAGAAAGCAACTTTACAACAAAGACAGACTTATCTCCAGAGGGACAGAATAACATAAAGAAAATCAAAAAAGAAAAAAATCAATAATACACGTAACACAATTGTAAGAACCCTGAAACATTGGAATACATATCATGTTTTTATGAAGATCCTCTTTAAATGAAGTAAAGATCTCAAGCAAAAAGTAAACTAAATCTGGATGCAATTGTTTAAGCAGCCTTGGTTTTAGTTTATCTCTCCGCTGAGACCGTACGTGGTGCTGATTTGACCCACTACAGCTAGAGTGTAAAGTGTTCTCAACCCTACTCCTGCTAACGCGGTAATCCACAGGGAGGGTGGAAAACTTTACCGTTGACACAGCCAGTAAGCTTCTGGACTGGGCATGTGGCAGAGCAGATCACCTGTGTTGGTACTATGCGTAATGTAGTTTATAACAAAACGTCTAGATAGACTTTTGTGGTGCTCTAGATCTACTTTATCCTACTATGCTTACTCACTTTCCTTTTCTGATTAATATTTCGAAAAAAATATATAAAGTAATTTAGATCTATGAAAATTCAATTTGTAGATCATTCTACATCAATACCATGTTTGAACAAAAACAATTCATGAAATCTTGCAATTAATATTAATCTCAGAGCTTTGAAATCTTTCTTTTTCATCTAGGCAAGCCATTGAGAGAAAAAGAGTGCTATAGATGCTTTTTCTTCCCTTTAAGACCAATAGTAACATAATATAACAAAATGTGGCTTTCAACAACCACACACATGCTTCAGGAATGAAAAAAAAAAAACTAAAAAAAAAAGACCCACTGCATTGTTTACTTATGTCTGGGCCAACAATTTGATCCCAAACCCAAACATATAAAAGGACATTCGGATAAAATGTCAGAGGTATCAACCAGGGCAGAATAATTGCGACCTTTACATTTCAGAAAAAAATTTACGTTCTACAAAATCTGAATAACCCCAGAAACCTCAATAAACGGACTGATTTGGCGAATAAGTGTACCCATCAGAAAAACAAAAAGGCCCTCAAATAGTTTATTCTACAATAATTAACCCCCACCTGACGCCGGGGACACGCCACCGATCCAGGGCGCCGCCTCAAGATTGGAATATGGCAGGGTGAACACCACACTACACACCCGAATATACTCTGCACAACACAGCCATCCACTCAGTCGCTGGGGAGTCGCCAAGACGTGGCAGGGTGAACACCACACCCGAATATGCTCTACACAACACAGCCATCCACTCAGTCGCTGGGGAGTCGCCAAGACGTGGCAGGGTGAACACCACACTACACACCCGAGTATACTCTGCACAACACAGCCATCCAGTCAGTCGCTGGGGAGTCGCCAAGACGTGGCAGGGTGAACTCCACACTAAACACCCGAATATGCTCTACACAACACAGCCATCCACTCAGTCGCTGGGGAGTCGCCAAGACGTGGCAGGGTGAACTCCACACTAAACACCCGAATATGCTCTACACAACACAGCCATCCGGTCAGTCGCTGGGGAGTCGCCAAGACGTGGCAGGGTGAACACCACACCCGAATATGCTCTACACAACACAGCCATCCACTCAGTCGCTGGGGAGTCGCCAAGACGTGGCAGGGTGAACTCCACACTAAACACCCGAATATGCTCTACACAACACAGCCATCCAGTCAGTCGCTGGGGAGTCGCCAAGACGTGGCAGGGTGAACACCACACTACACACCCGAGTATACTCTGCACAACACAGCCATCCAGTCAGTCGCTGGGGAGTCGCCAAGACGTAGCAGGGTGAACACCACACCCGAATATGCTCTACACAACACAGCCATCCACTCAGTCGCTGGGGAGTCGCCAAGACGTGGCAGGGTGAACACCACACTACACACCCTAGTATACTCTCCACAACACAGCCATTTAGTTAGTCGCTGGGGAGTCGCCAAGACGTGGCAGGGTGAACACCACACCCGAATATGCTCTACACAACACAGCTATCCACTCAGTCGCTGGGGAGTCGCCAAGACGTGGCAGGGTGAACACCACACTACACACCCGAATATACTCTACACAACACAGCCATCCGGTCAGTCGCCAAGACGTGGCAGGGTGAACACCACACTACACACCCGAATATGCTCTGCACAACACAGCCATCCAGTCAGTCGCTGGGGAGTCGCCAAGACGTGGCAGGGTGAACACCACACTACACACCCGAATATACTCTGCACAACACAGCCATCCAGTCAGTCGCTGGGGAGTCGCCAAGACGTGGCAGGGTGAACTCCACACTACACACCCGAGTATACTCTGCACAACACAGCCATCCAGTCAGTCGCTGGGGAGTCGCCAAGACGTGGCAGGGTGAACACCACACCCGAATATGCTCTACACAACACAGCCATCCACTCAGTCGCTGGGGAGTCGCCAAGACGTGGCAGGGTGAACACCACACTACACACCCGAATATACTCTGCACAACACAGCCATCCAGTCAGTCGCTGGGGAGTCGCCAAGACGTGGCAGGGTGAACTCCATACCATACACCCGAATATACTCTACACAACACAGCCATCCACTCACTGAGGAATCGTTTAGACCAAAGCTTGCTTCGACAAGTAAAAGAAAAAATATAATATATATATATATACATATATATATATATATATATATATACATACATATATTAATATAATTATTATACATGTAAATATAAGTGTGTGTGTGTGTGTGTGTGGTTGTCTGAGCTGAGCACCAACGTACCTGAGCAAGTGTTTTATCCAATTATTGAAGAGTACTGCGATTTGATATTGCTGGATTTTATGCATAAAATGCTTTAAACTTATAGAATATTTTATCCCCTCTTTAAAAAACGACGATTGCTGCAAATGTGACCTTTATAACTGCTGCTTTCAACACTCTCACTTCCAGCCATGTGCCGTATTAACGATTGATAAAGGACTTTGTATAGAAAATCGTTATGTAACGAATGAGTCCTCCTGCTCCTGCTGTTGCCAAACATCCAATTCGCTCCAGGCTACCTTCAATATAACAGCAGCAAAGTGGATCAGCAATGAAACTGTTTATTTGAGATGGAGAGGACCCCAAAAGATTATGTTCTCCAGCAAATACAGATTCCTGAAGTGAGAGGTAAATTGGGTGGAACGTAAAACACAATTTGAATTTTACAAAATTGCTTATGACCGTTTTTAAAGGTTTTTTTTTTTTTTTTTTTTTTAAATTAACTAAATTTTCAAAACAAATAATCAGTGTTTTCCTTTTAACAAACTATATATCAATAATTTTATTTGCAGTATACCATTGCTTTCTAGAACTCCTCAAGTCACTTACGGTAAAGCGATTGAGTTTTATTACCGTTAATATGTAAAACCTTGTTTTCCTAGTTCTAAACATCGGGAGCGGTAAAATGGACA
>JAWDGP010003840.1:20000-35897 GCA_033675545.1 Elysia crispata
AAAATTACACACAATATATATACATATGTATATATATATATATATATATATATATATATATATATATATATATATATATATATATATATTGAGAGAGAGACAGAGACAGAGACAGACAGACAGACAGACAAAGACAGAGACAGAGTAATTAAATAAAACGGTTTGTTCATTATACTACTTGCAGTTTTAAGACTAGTAATATTTCAGCGATTCCGTGAACAATTACTTAGTTCACATATACCTGGTGTTTATGAACGATGGATGTGCCTGTAACAATAGCAATAACTGTGATTGTGGAGAGACAAAACAAAATACAAAAACCTACAAACGATTCTGTTTAAAGTCCTGCTCTTTTTTGTTTTTTTTTTTTTTTTAGGTCTTCTCATATGACTAGAAAGTGAAAAGAATTAGTGCCTGTATTTTACATGAGATTCAAAAAATGGCCTACTTCTTCGTTTTTTCGAGAACGCAAAGGGCTTCCTACTTGCCGCAACAAGATTAATTTTGCATTTAACTACAAAAGAACTTGTCAGTTGCCTGCAAAATCCGGGCAGTGGGAAAATTAAAGAAAATTGCAGGATCTACCTATTACCAGCGGAATCCTTTCAAATTATGAGTAGTAACTGGAGAAAGAACCACGATACAAACTTAAGTAGGTTTATATGCTAGAATAACAATCAAATATATATATACATATACACTAACAGAAATAGTAACTATTTTATTCTTCATGTTAATTTTAATAATGAAGCCAAGCTTAGCGAGTGACCATAAGTCGTTGACATGGAAATTTAAGTTTCAAATACTACCAATCAATAACAGCAAACATCTCTCCTTGAGAAACTAATAATGAACACGCGAACTTATGAAATATTTAATGGCAAGTATAGATTAAACAAAATCTGATTAATATGGTTATAGTTATGTTTATTTTATATAACTTCATTTCTTTTCTTTAAATTAAATGTTTCATTTCGAATCCACATTAATGTTTTTAGCCTTATCAGGTTCACTTTACCTCTGCATGTTTTTCAACCATAAAGACAAACTTCATGGAAACAGAATGTAAATTAAACCAAAGTATATGCCTCCATAGTGTCAAGTAACAAAGATGAGAAATGGCCTCTTGTGACTTTATTAAGATCGGGGGAACCTAATCGAGCTCAATGTGAATGATCAAACAATAAGGGCGTCCATTTATGTTTTCTTTATTGTTGGCTGAATATTAATATAGCAGAAATGACAGTTGTATTGGAAAGAAAGTCTTCTCTATATTTCATTTAATACTGAAATTGTCGGTCTGAAACACAGCCTTTCTGATCTTCTCAAATTCTTCGGTTGACTTTTGTGTGCTTCTTTTTCCCCCACAGCTCAATCTATAACTGTTACCAAGTTTGAATCAAGTTTCCATTGTAGTAGTGACTTTCTTGTCGCAGGACAGGATTACACATTTATAGAATATGAAGTTTCTGGTGGTAACTTTACCTTCCTTGATTTTACTGAAGGGCCAATATTTAATTTCGCGGCGAGTAATAACCGTGGTATCGTGGTAAGTTCTTTTATCTGTTGTAGTTAACACAGTAAGTGTTCGTTTTTCTTTCCTCTTTTTACAAAATAACCCAGTCCAAATTTTACAGCATTTTTTTCCTGCACATTAACTGAATTTAGCTTATTTTTAACTATCACTGTAAACCAAATTTTTCTTTTAAAATATAATTATACCAATTCTCACACATCAATTGGTGCACTGTCCTCTAGGAATTGTTGGCACAAAAATATGATAAAATTTAAAGCCAATCTTGCCCACTGCTTGGATTAATTTCGCCTTAGCTATTTTATTGATAATAAAACAAGTAAAACAGCTATAACTCTGTATGAAGCACATATTGATGTTCGTGTACAGCTAATTAAAATATGAGATAATATTCAGTTATTCCCAAAAATAGTTTGATCTACACCATCTTGCAGAAGTTGGTCGAAAACAAAGCTAAATATAATTCAAAATGTAACCTTGTCCTTTTATGATTTACATCCATTTAAGTTTTCGTGCATTCTTCCAACAACAAAACAGGCGTGATATTGTATAAGGCACAGCTGTTCACCCTTCCACTGTACAGCCATCAAAATAAGAGATAGATAATATAAATCTATAACTCTGTATGAAGCACATATGCCATAGTTGTACGGCTTATCTGAAAGGTAGGTAAAGTCAAACCAACCTTGCCCTATGAATAGCCCTATGGCTACTCAGTGGTTTAGTGGATATGTACAGGTATAAAACAGTTAAAAAATTGTTTGCTTTTTTAAAAAAATTATTTTGAAAGACAATATAGCGATTAAAGGTGATAAATAATAACTCAATCTGATTGAACCTTTTCTTTTTCAACCAATTCGATTCCTTACATGTCTGAATTATAAAGTTCTGAATGCAAATCGAATATAACATAGTAAGAGTTTTTCATATGACAAATTTTCACACGATGAAGACGTGTCAGTTGAGATGCAGGATAAATATCTGTTTACGTCAGAAATCGTAATGGATGATAAAATCTACCTTTTTTTTCTTACATTCTCAAAATAACCATCATACCAAAGTTAGGTCAATAAAAATGATTTTTTAGAGCTAGAAGCAATAAAATCATTATATTAACTTTTTCAATATCACTTTAGACTATTATATTGACTATCACTTTTATTTGTATGACTGATTATTGATTTCTGTCTTATTCAGCGACTTGCCATGAGTATTTATTTTCTATTCAAAGCGGTATATTGTCATCATCTTGCCTTTTTAGCATAACTCCATCCAAAACATTAATCTTTCTCATCAATGATTTTATCGTGCTTCAATTTACTTCACAACACACATTCTTTGATATAAACTTCACCTTTAAAATATTTTGTTGGTAACGCAATAAAGTGCAAAAGATAAGTAGAGAGCTTGGTACATAATTTATTTACAAAAACTTTTTTTTGAGAGTATGTTTTTTAAAGAACTTTGTAGGTTGTAAAAATACTGCTCCAAAGATAATAATCAATTAAAGAAAAAATTACAATAAAAAACAAAAGATATCGACTGTTTCTAGCTGTTTAATATGTCTGTGATGAGCTTGTTACTTTACCTCTAGTGAAAGTCACTTCCAAACAACTTATATGTAATAATTGTAAAAAATGTTTTCGTAGGCTTTTTCTGGGTATTCTTTAACCATAACAAGCAATACAACTGAAGGAAGAATTTTACTGTATTTTTAGTTTTACTAATTTATTTTTTAAACGTCCATAATAAAAAAAATAACAAAACTTTTCTAACCTAATATCACAATTTTGTTTCGAACATTGCATCCCATGGAAGCTTCGACACAGCTGACATAAAATTAAAAGTTGTTTCAAGTTTCAATGGTTATGGAGATTTCTAACTCCCACAAGTTACCAATTGTTTTTCTTAATATTATTTTTCGCTTATGTTATTCAAAATCAGACCTCAAAACTTGTCGAAATATTTAACACACCTTTCAATCTGAGTTTGCCCTGCTGTAAACCAAAAACTGCTAAGCTCAAAACAGGATTCATGCGACAAACTAACACATAAAACTAAAGTTATATGAATAAAGAGTTAATTGAGAAGTAACATGAAACAGAAAAGGACAGAAATTAGAGTCTTTTGATCTTGTTAATGTAATGCATTGGATGCTACATTCAGGTGCAAAACTACTAGTAGTAGTAGTAGTAATGATAGTAGTAAAAGTAGTGCTAGTAGTAGTAGTAGTAGTAGTAGTAGTAGTAGTAGTAGTAGTAGTAGTAGTAGTAGTAGTAGTAGTAGTAGTAGTAGTAGTAGTGGTAGTAGTAGCAGTAGTAGCAGTAGTGGCAGTAGTAGTAGTAGTAGTAGTAGTAGTAGTAGTAGTAGTAGTAGTAGTAGTAGTAGTAGTAGTAGTAGTAGTAGTAGTAGTAGTAGTAGTAGTAGTAGTAGTAGTAGTAGTAGTAGTAGTAGTAGTAGTAGTAGTAGTAGTAGTAGTAGTTATAGTATTAGTAGTAGTTGTAGTTGTAGTAGTAGTAGTAGTAGTAGTAGTAGTAGTAGTAGTAGTAGTAGTAGTAGTAGTAGTAGTAGTAGTAGTAGTAGTAGTAGTAGTAGTAGTAGTAGCACCAGCAGCAGCAATGAGTATTACTATAGTAATAGAAGAAATAGAAGTAGTAGTAGTAGTAGTAGTAGTAGTAGTAGTAGTAGTAGTAGTAGTAGTAGTAGTAGTAGTAGTAGTAGTATTAGCAGCAGCAGCAGTAACAGCAGCAGCAATAAGTTGTAGTAGTAGTAATAGAAGAAGTAGAAGTATTAGTAGTAGTTGTAGTAGTAGTAGTAGTAGTAGTAGTAGCAGTAGCAGCAGTAGTAGTAGTAGTAGTAGTAGTAGCAGTAGTAGCAGCAGTAGCAGTAGTAGTAATAGCAGTAGTAGTAGTAGTAGTAGTAGTAGTAGTAGTAGTAGTAGTAGTAGTAGTAGTAGTAGTAGTAGTAGTAGTAGCAGTAGTAGTAGTAGGAGCATTAGTAGTTGTAGTAGTAGAAATAGTAATACTCCTGCTACTACGGCTACTAGTATTATTTATTGACTGATGCAGTAGTAGCAGTAGTAGTAGTAGTAGTAGTAGTAGTAGTAGTAGTAGTAGTAGTAGTAGTAGTAGTAGTAGTAGTAGTAGTAGTAGTAGTAGTAGTAGTAGTAGTTGTAGTAGTAATAGTAGTAGTAGGAGTAGTAGTCGTAGTAGGAGTAGTAGGAGTAGTAGCAGTAGTAGTAGTAGTAGTAGTAGTAGTAGTAGTAGTAGTAGTAGTAGTAGTAGTAGTAGTAGTAGTAGTAGTAGTAGTAGTAGTAGTAGTAGTAGTAGTAGTAGTAGTAGTACTTCTACTACTGGTAATGGTATTACTTATTGCCTGACGCCTATTGAGTGTCATGTTAATACAGCGAAAAAAAAAGAGTTGTTTAATTTGTTCAAACAAATCATTCCTTGTACAAAAAAATATTTCAAACTGTCACAAACACCTGACAATCAATCGTAAAACTGACGAGTACGGTCTGCCATGACTTGAGTTGTCTGAGGTGTGGAGTTCAAACTCTCACAAACATCCGACTATCAATCGTAAAGCTGATGCGCTTTTTTATTCATTTAAAAAAACGTTTCTAATGCTTAAATATGCAGAGGAAAATCATACTAGTGTATCTTATCAAAATCGTGTCCTATTTTCAAACGATGTTTATCTCATCGTGAACCGCAGCTGTTCTGACCTGCACAACTCTGTGATATGACAACATCGTCTTTACTCATGTCACCGAAATTCTGCGTCCCTCGCGTGGCTTCGAAGTTAATCTAGCAGGAAATCAAAACACAGAAGAAAAACAAAACTTTGGTTATCATGATGATTCTGGATTTTGAAATTGTTACACTTCACGTAGTCTTGTGATACTGGACAACTAGATAGAATAAATTATGAAAATAATAATATTATTCGAAGTGTATTATTTCATCTTATATTTTCATCCTAAACAACTTACTTATCGGATAATATTAGAAAGAATTTTTTTTAATGGGTCATGTACGTGTACGCACTATTTTTATACAAAGTCTGGAGCTAGAAAGTTCATTTTACTCAATTTAAAGTTGGATAACTCTTAAACATCCAAATACATTCTGTAACTGTATGGGTTATTTCCCGTAGTTTGTTATTTTTTAACTAAACATTGATCCTCTTGATAGGGACTAGCTTCCATTCGTAGTTGCCTCTTTTTTTTATCCCATTCATGATTTTCTGAGAAAAACGTTTTATTCTGATTAAGTAAGATGCACTTGAATCACGTAAATATTTGGCAACAGATTAATTAAGTGGACTCAATTTTATTCTTTGGATTTCAACATAAACTATAACATGAAGAACCTCGGCTTGTTAAAGGGAGATCAATCATAGCTCACGTGACTCTTCAAACATTTAAATTAAAGGGGAAAAAAGAAAAAGAAAGAAACCAAGGTGTTTGCCAATCTATTCGAGTTACTCCCATAAGAAAAATCTGACAAATGCTCTGCTCTGGTTTACAAGAAAGTAATAGCTATGAAAGTCAATTAAAAGAAACCAACGAAGTAAACAGCGCCTAGGAGGATGTCTTGTGTTGTGATCAAGGTAATCTTCCATTGATGAATCCAATATCAGAAATCAGGTCACTCTGTACTTTCCTCATCTATTGAAAGATCACTTCAAACGCTCATTAGAGGAGGCAAAAACTGCCTAAAGGTGACGACCTTGCGGGAATTCATAACTGTATATACTTTAACCCACATGAGAATCAATATTTCAAAGGATCTTTCATTTAACAGATTGAGATTTGTACAAAATTATCCGTATCTAACATCGCCATACTCTAAAAGGCTTCAGGACAGCATCTCGAGGGATGGGCACTTCAGCCTTCTTCCTGAGGTCGCCGTTATTGCTCTGTTGTTGGTGCCGGGACCATAAGGAATTCTGAGAGTCGCCGTGAATCTGCCAGAGAGAAGATTAACGGTTAGAGTGAAATAACACTAAAATACGTAGATAGATAGAGAAATAGAGAGAGAGACAGAGAGAGAGAAAGAGAGAGAGAGAGAGAGAGAGAGAGAGAGAGAGAGAGAGAGAGAGAGAGAGAGAGAGAGAGAGAGAGAGAGAGAGAGAGAGAGAGAGAGAGAGAGAGAGAGGGGGAGAGAGAGGGAGATATATGTTAAGATTATCCAAAAGCTTTAAGTGCGCTTAGACTGAGCAAAGATAGGCTCACGATATTTTTCAAACTCAGCAGATGATAAATTTAAAAAAAAAACCGACAAGCATATTCGAAATATTCGAAACAAAAGCTTAATTTTGGCATGAACTAAAAAAAGAAAGACTCTTTTTTTTTGTTGATATTAAAATTAATTTTTAAACCGATGCTTGGGAGGGCATACATATATGTCTGTAGGCAGACAAGTAGGTAAAAAAGTCTTTTTTAAGTGATTAAAAATAAAATATTATAAAATCAAAACTGTCCCCCACATCGGCCGCCTATAACTGAATCAAAATAAACAGATGCAGTTTAAGTCTAACTAAAATCTTAAAGTAAAATGTAATGGTTGGGTTTTTCTCATATATAACCAATATTTACCTACTATGAATAATAGAAACACAGTCCACTAATTTGCAACTAATAAGGCAAGACAGAGATGATAATTTTACATGGATGGAGGATTTTATTTTCAAAATTATCTCCTTATTATTTGGTGGTGAAGCGAATCAGACAAGAGCACTAACTTAATGTGTTTGAGTGATATAGAGACAAGACAGGAACATCAGCAATAGACATTCAGAAAATAATAAAGACAAGAAAGAATTGTAGATAGAGGTTCGTCTTCCGGTGATAAAACTGACGCGACAGTATCGCTAGCTATAAGTATTTTGAATGATAAACAAGAACACTAAATAAAGGTGTCTTTGGTTATAAGATGAAAACAACAAAAACGCTTGCTGTTGATGAAAGAGATATGACTTATTAAAGGTGTTTTTGTGATTGGATAAACAAAACAAAAAGACTTATTAAAGGTGTTTTTGTGATTGGATAAACAAAACAAAAAGAGTTATTAAAAGTGTTTTGGTGATAAAATAAACAAAACAAGAACACCAACCAAAGGTGTTTCGAAGATGAAGTGAGGAACACTGCCTTCATGGAGGATTGGGGGATCAGACATTAAATAACATACTCGTATTCTGAGCCAGCCAGTTGTCGCGCCATACATGTTGTACCAGAACGTCAGCACAACTGGACACTCTAGGGTGACCGCTAAGACTGGGCTGGTCAACACAGCTGTAGTTTGTGGGGTTAACACTTTACCTCCCTGGACACTGGTCTCGATGTAAGCGAACTGACCTAAACACACAAAGGAAAAAAAATATGATAGGGGGTTGTCTTTATCAGATGATAAGCCCTTTAGAGGACCACAACTGGTGAGCGAAGAGATAACAAGGGTTGTTAACAGATGACACGGGCTGTTCTTATCACATAATAAGCCCTGTGTAGGATCACAACCTGTGTGCAAAGAAAGATCTGTTTGGTTTCAGCACCATCAGGGTTAACTGTTACGTCAGGTGTCATGAAAACCTCTTTAGCCTCAAGAGACCATAATTTACCTTATAAGACTCCAGTCAAGAAATGTGATGCAGGGATCTGTATAAGAGATCAGACCTCGAGACGAGAAAGTCAAAGTCAGAATAAAATGTACTTTTATCTTTGTGTGGTCAGTTCAACGCACTACAGACTGATATAAGAGGTTAGAAAGTAAACTGGGAATAGACTGGTATTAACGGAAGAAAAAAGACATTGTTAATAAATACAAGCAGGGGACGATGGATTAATTAGTGGAGCATTAAAGATGGACATCTGTAACTGGCGGAAAAGATAAACGGTAAAAAACGAGAATCATGAAGGAACGACTGAGCTCAGAAAGATAAAATTTTTTTGAGCTAATAAAAAGCGTGTAACGGCGAAATGGAGAAAAAAGCGTATTGGATAATCTGAGCCTGTATCAATAATTCAAGGAAAATTCACAAATCTAATATTGAAATTTTGATTAAAAAAGACTATCAAACAGCTGACATCTATTCCAAATTATTCTTCTCATGACAAAATTCTAAAATTGTTTCAAAGGCGATGTCAAAATTTTTCTGTATGTTCTTTAAATGCCAGTACATACATTTAAAAGACCAATGTAAAGGCAATGATACTACAGTACTCTCCCCAATTGTTATGTTTGTTAATAAAAACACATGAATTAAAAAAAATCTATTCCATATTTATTTGATAAGCAATTTAGTGATGGTACGTCTACACAAAAGTCATGCAAAAGCCAACTTAACCTCTTTATAACATTTTACAGTGTGCATAAATTATATAGATCTCAAGCTAATCAGTCGGCGTTGAGCACCACTTTCTTATCTCGACATCCGAAGACATCCGCCGCTGATTTGTACTGTACTGATCTAGCGAATCTTAAAAAAAAAGTATTTGTTGTCATCATTTTCCTTACTTGAGAAAATTATTATCTCAGACTTCTTTATAGATTTATTCTTAGGCCGGAAACTTTGGATAACTATTTTTTTCTTGAAGATGCCAACATAAAAAGTTATGTGTAAACACAAATTAAAACTGACGTCACGCATCGGCATCTCTTTTTTCACGTTTAGTGAAATCTTCATGGAATATAACATTGGCTTAACGAAATCTTCATGGAATATAACATTGGCTTAACGTAAGCCCAACGAAAACTAGGCTTTGCTCGGGCTGAAAAAAAATATTAAACCTGATAACGAATTGTTCCTCTCCAGAATACCATCTCCAAACAAATAAATTCTTAATTTGTCAGCATATTAAAACAATCTCATGATATTTTCATGCTTAGAAAAATAAACAAAAAATTATCTTTCTACACAAAATTACCCCTCTCATTCATGCTTTGTTAAGATTTGATTTGATGAAATTGTTTTTGTTCCTCGTCAGAAGCAGTCTGGTCTCCTTCCGTACCATCGATAGCACCAATTCTAACGGATGGTTTTGGTTACCTTCCTCACTGGTGTGGTCTCTGTTTGCCCCCGTGCCCTGGGTCGGGGTCTCGTCAGATCTAAAAAGCCACGGCATGATTTCCGACTTGGGATGGGTCCACCCACAGTCCGAGCCAACATCAAAATTACATTGGAATAAAACTGAAAAGAAATAACAGCCATTTTATTCTACAAATAGTGCTCATTATAATGGTGAGTGTCATCCATTGCTTTCAACAACTAACAAGAAAGAAACGAACGGTTTTCAATGTTGCTGTTGGAAATAATATAAACAATACCTATGCAGTATTATTATGAACTATATATATATATATATATATATATATATATATATATATATATATAATACTCTTTTTTCAATAAGATTTGTATCCTGTAAATTAAATTTACCAGAACAGAATGTAAAATTTAAATTCAGGGTGCCCATTGCCTGAATAGATAAAAATTTGAAATTATTCATAACCATTAAAACAAGTTTGGAGTCTTGTGAAAATATTCTCCGAAGTTTTCGTATTTTTACACAGACAAATAATAATAATAATAATAATAATAATAATAATAATAATAATAATAATAATAATAATAATAATAATAATAATAATCAAAGAAAAAAAATATATTTACCTATATATATAAAGCTCCGCGGACAGGGAAATAAACCATAGCACTGCGAATAAACTAGCCACAAGGATATACCGTAAACTTCTGACTAACACTAGATCTTGGTGTAATTAACAGAAGCACTGGTGTGTTTTTATCAACGCTAAACAAGTCTGTCTCAAGGATTCACCGGTTACAATGACATCCTCTATCGTATAATCTGTTCCCAGGATACAAGTTAAGAGTATGTTCAGCTTGTCGGCGCATCTACCCAATCTAAGACATTTGAATATCCTAAGTTCCTCTAACATCGAACACAATATTCAGGTCTTGTTAAGATTCTGTTAACATATTAACCCGAAGTTCTTACTTCCTGTCCAGGTTGAGTTTGCTCCCTTTGGTAAGGAACCGTCTTGTGGAAAGCCTGTAGGAGATCGTGACGGTGCAAGGGCAGTGCTGTTTACGTCAACGATTTGTGTGATGATGACGTCATCTATGGCCACGTCGCTTGTCCCTGCCTTTCCCTCTATAGCTCGTATCATCAGCTTCATTGAGACAAGCAAAGAAATGCAGGCACAGTTTGGTTTCAATGAGACAAGCACAGAAATGCAAGCATAGTTAGAGATGTATGGTGAACGACGGAGACATTTTACAATAGATCCAGCTAGCCAGAGCAGACATCCCTCATTATTTATGAAGCACGCAAGCAGATCTATTTTGTTCACAAGACTACCTCAAGGCGGTGGTAGGAAGATAAAGTATCGTTGGGGAAATCAGAAGATTCTGCGATGGTTTTGAATCTGGTTAGCTGTGCGTTTATGGACACACGCAGGGCAGAGAAATGGGCATAAAAGATAATTATGTAAGATTAGTTAGCATTAATGTATATGTGGATGAAACTATTATTTAGTGTATTTGCCTCTAGACATGCACTTTATCTAGGTTATCTAGATTTCTAGTTCTTATCTAAAGTTTACTGTGATGTATGTAATAGCAATTAAAGTTTGAAATGTAGATTCAAAGTCGTTTTAGTCAAATTCCATCTTCGATAAGTGTAGATGAACAATGTTGCATGCTTGTTATGAGAGACAGTATTTGAAGCAATAGGCAAGCATTTGGTTTTTAACAGAACTTTATGTTTTAATTACAATTTAGATAGTATTTCATATGTTTGCTTGATTCCTTTCTGCATTTAGTCGCTTGTCTTTCAATCTTGCAGAATAAAAGGACCGAGAATGATGTTTTTAGTTCTGAATAAGTTAAAAAGATCAACGTTTTGTGATCTAAGTTTCCAATGTTTTGATATGTATAAAGTAATAAATGGCCAGCAAGATGTAAACAGTTACATGTACAAACATTATGCGCTACGTTGTTTGACCTATCTGTTTACCAATGTAGATTATTAAAGTTAAACTTTGACCTCTCTCTGTTTATTATACTTGTATTCCTTAAATATCTCCTCACAGTGACCCAAGTCAACTGTCAAGGGAGGTAAATGTTAAAGCTAAAGCTAAAAGTACTGTTGTTTGAGTTGTCGATGGACGACTAGCCCCCTGTGAAAACGTCCCAAAAATGTTGTAGTTTAAACACTGTTGTTTTTTTGCGGGTTAAAACTTTTCTGGATTTACCTTGTAGGGGTTCGACTGGTTCGCAGGGACGTCCACATATGCGGGTAGCCACTTGTCCCCTTTGTCTCCCTGCACTGACCACAGCACTGGGTGCCGGTGACCATCAATAAGCTGGACCTGCAGTGTTCCCATGGTGTCACCGTGCATGTAATACCTGGATGGTGAAAGGCGGTGGCGGGCGAGTGCAACACAGGGAACGTAAACATTTACAGCGGCTTCGCTACCTCACTTGATGATATACATTCAGGATGAAGCCATACTTTGATTAAGTTATAATTTCAATGAAGATATATATTAAAGTTGAAATTTTGATTGAGGTGGACGTAGTGAAGGCAGGCAAAAGAGAAATAGCATTTAAAATTGTTTCAATTTATAAAGTGCAGAATGAAAAATTGTATTTATGCTTCAAACGTATTCCTTTAAAACTTTCACGGTTGTGATAATTATTTGCTTGAAACGTACAACTTTAAAGCTCGCTGAAACATTTATTTTACAAACAATTATTTAGGTGTTTTAAAAGTAAACACTAATATATTTCACTCGATGATGAAGCCATGTCTTGTTCTCAGTAAAGCAGTCTGTTGGTTCCTAAAAAGCATTTAATTCTTAACACTATTATCTCAATAAAGCTGAATTCCATCACTTTAAACATACAGATTGATCCTTATGGACTCTGTGATTATAACTCTGTACCATACACCTTGGGCAACAAAAAATAGTTTGCTCTCCCACTCATTTTATGAAAAGCAATGTAGGAGAAAGCTGCTTCCACAAGAAGCTTATATTTGCCCCGCATGTTTGATAGATACTGTAGGAATTCATATGCTTATATATCTATATTAGTTTATTTGACCATTGTTTTACAAAGTCAGTCAAAGTTTGAACCAACTATTTTCAGATTTAATTTTCTTCATTAAATCTTAACATAACTGCAATATTGGGTTGGTGATTTTCACAGATTGTTCCTTTTATTGTGTTGAAATTGTCAGAATTTCTGCGATTGTCGAGCCTTGCTCGTAAGTATTTAGGATTGTATGTGCAATTCGTTTTGAACTTGCAGGCTCTGGTGTAATAATTGATTATAGACGCTAGAGGTGCTAGGTCCTTTATGATCTGAAAACCTAAGATCGTGTCCGACTTAAACCATAGGTTTTGTATGCCCTTGAAGCCCCGGATCGTATGCTAGCTAAAAAACCCTCGTCTTGTATGCCTTAGGAGCCCCAGATCGCGTTACCTAAAAACCCTGCATCTTGTATGCTCTAAGATTCATAGATCATGTGCTATGTAAAAAACCCCATATCTTGCATGCCTTAAGAGCCCCTGGTTGAGTGCTACCAAAAAAAGTCCTTAGATCTGTGATTGCATGATTGGTCTGCCGTGGCTGGCCTCATATCGCTGTAACATGAGCGAACAGTAGAATCGTTGTAAACCAATGGCTCACCAGGACGACATTTTACAGGGCTATTGAAAGTTTGAACGGTGACCAGATCAGCAGTGCCAGGTGCATGTGGGCACTGGTTTCCATGTAGAGGTAATAACCTGCAACATAACATGGAACGGCAATAGTTTAGTGTGAGCTGTATAATACAAGTAAATCCAAATAGAAAGCAAAAACACCGCGCTTGGAGGATGACTTGGTAATTATAAAGGATCCAAATGGACGCGTGTGTGACTATAAGTAATATAATACATGGTCTAAAACGAAATAGGCACACAACTTTATAACTGCGAGACAGAACGGAACACAACTTTAGATTTAAGAGCGGAGAACATGATTATGTATCATTGCTGACGAAGCTTATAAAGTGAAACGTGTATATGTTGAATCTATAGGTGTGTAATTTCTATTTTTACCCGTAGTTATAAAGTTGTGTGCCTATTTCCTGCGATATGTGTAATGCATTGGTGTTAAGAGAATATGGTCACCTTTGGCACTTTGTAATGTATTGGTGTTAAAAGGATATGGTCATCTTGATCACTTTGTAATGTATTGGTGTTAAGAGAATATAGTCATCTTGATCACTCTATAACTTATTGGTGTTAACACAATGTGGTCACCTTGGTCACTCTGTAACGTATGATCGGTTCGAGGTCCAGTGTCAGCTGCGCCCTCTTTGCGTGTCGGCGTGAGTCCTTTGTTTCTCTTCCACTTGATCTTCGCTGACTGCATGTTACTCCACATACACAGATCGTTCTGGAAGTCACACTTGCTCACTGGGGGAAAGAAGGCGAGTAAACATCGGTTATCTTGAAAAAAGCAGAGCAGAGACAAAGAGTTGTGAGGGCACGTTACTAAAACTTTCAGTTACTCTTTTCAGCAATCGAAGTTCATTATCTGCAAAGGACAATAGTGTAGTCAAGTAAGCAGAAAATATCACGAAAAGGGCCAGTTTTGCTTGTCCTTGACGCTATAATGATATGAGAAAAAACTTACAATTTGATGGAGCTGCTCTAGAGTATCAGAAGTAAAGAGCCCGACTCTGTGCTTGTAGGAAGGTTAGGAAACGGCATTAATTTCACTTTATTTTTATAACGTGATTGTCTTTCCAGTCTTTTAGAGATTATATTAAGGGCAATCAGTGATAAAGGCAAACAATGAAGTATAGAGAAAACACAATTGAAACAATGAAAACATTTCTATATATTTGATATTCGGAAACAGGATTTCATGAAAATTAGCCGCAATAAAAATAATAACTTCTGTAATGTCATGAAAGGTTGTTATGCGCCATCTAAAATTATCAATGTTCTTTACAAAAAAAATCTACCTTCTCATTATACGCCAGTTAAACTTTCATATTTCAGAAAAAAGAATGTGCATAACACGCGGCTTTTTAGATTTCTGTAGGATTTTCTTTGGTACATAAACAAAAAGTTAACATAAAAAAAACTGAAAATAAAGTGAGTTGTACCCTTATTTATCTCTAGCATGTCTCGGCAGCTGGAATGGTTGCTGAAACACATAACAGGGAACATGGCGGTGAGGGATTGCTGGTCTTGTGTCCATTGACCGATCGTTTTTATCATTAGTTGGAGGACCTAATATTCAAACTCAAAATATTCTAACGACCCGATTTAGGACTCTAGCTCTATAAAAATATCGATGACATCGTTTATGCAATCTGTTCTCAGTCGCCCGCATTTTAGATTTAAAAAATTAAGAACAAAACTAAAGGTAAAAAAATAAATTTGCAGTTAAAGTTATTTTTTTCTAACCAGCTGCATGTCTAGGTCCTCGAGTTAAGTAAGAGACTTCAGTTAAAAGCAACGAAGGAACTAAAAGCCTGATTGCTCCTACTGATTGGACATCCTTTCGCTCAACAAACCATACCTCCCTATACATTGACAACGAGGGAAATTCAGAAACAATACGGAAATGCAGTGAGTATCATATTGTGTTTTTATTTACAACCACTTAGACCATTGATTTAAATCCCTCGCCCAGAACAATTCTCCATAACTGTGCTGCTGTAATAAAAAAGGTTCTGAATCGTCACATAATGATTGTCTCTCAAGTCGGGCTGAGAGCCGCGCTCAGAGACCGCTGCTGGTCCTCTGTACCAGAACCTACATGTTTTCACTGAGCCGGGCACGGGCGTCGTTGTCGGTGCTGGTGTGGTCGTCTCGGGTCGAGGACCGGTAGTGACGTCATCGATGGCGACATCACTGGTTCCGCTTCCGCCCACAAATGCTCTGATGATAATCTAGGTGTGAGAGGATACATTAATTTGTCAATATTGATCGATTAGGCTATAAAGTTATGAGCCAACTTGAACGAGTTATTGGTTTCACCATTTCACTAAACCTGTATGGTCCCATTCCGTTCAGAGATCTTTTAATAAGTTTAGAGATACGAATAAATTGGCAGCTCTGAATTTTCGAAAGGAAGATGACTTCTTGGGCTTTTTTTATCCTACGCAATAAGAATTATCATGTGAAGTTAGAAGAATTTTAAAAATAGATTAAGAAAGTAAATAATGAGCTGTTTTGCAGTATTTTTAATCTCTTTTGCTGTTTCATAAATATTGGTGTCTTTTTTTAAAAACATTGACATTTACTTCCTCACCCTTCCTTTTCCCCCATTCC
>JAWDGP010003841.1:0-40000 GCA_033675545.1 Elysia crispata
AGGGAGAGACAGGGACATAGGGAGAGACAGGGACATAGGGAGAGACAGGGACATAGGGAGAGACAGGGACATAGAGAGAGATAGGGACATAGGGAGAGACAGGGACATAGAGAGAGATAGGGACATAGGGAGAGACAGGGACATAGGGAGAGACAGGGACATTGGGAGAGACAGGGACATAGAGAGAGATAGGGACATAGGGAGAGATAGGGACATAGGGAGAGACAGGGACATAGGGAGAGATAGGGACATAGGGAGAGACAGGGACATAGGGAGAGACAGGGACATAGGGAGAGACAGGGACATAGGGAGAGACAGGGACATAGGGAGAGACAGGGACATAGGGAGAGATAGGGACATAGAGAGAGACAGGGACATAGGGAGAGACAGGGACATAGGGAGAGACAGGGACATAGGGAGAGATAGGGACATAGGGAGAGATAGGGACATAGACAGAGATAGGGACATAGAGAGAGATAGGGACATAGAGAGACAGGGACATAGAGAGAGACAGGGACATAGGGAGAGACAGGGACATAGGGAGAGATAGGGACATAGGGAGAGATAGGGTCTTAGGGACATAGGGAGAGTTAGGGTCATAGGGAGAGATAGAGACATAGGGAGAGATAGGGACATAGGGAGAGATAGGGACATAGGGAGAGATAGGGACAAAGGGAGAGATAGGGTCATAGGGAGAGATAGAGACATAGGGAGAGATAGGGACATAGGGAGAGATAGGGTCATAGGGAGATAGGGACATAAGGAGAGATAGGGACATAGGGAGAGACAGGGACATAGGGAGAGATAGGGACATAGGGAGAGATAGGGACATAGGGAGAGATAGGGACATAGTGAGAGATAGGGACATAGGGAGAGATAGGGACATAGTGAGAGATAGGGTCATAGGGACATAGGGAGAGATAGGGACATAGGGAGAGATAGGGACATAGGGAGAGATAGGGACATAGTGAGAGATAGGGTCATAGGGAGAGATAGGGACATAGGGAGAGATAGGGACATAGGGAGAGATAGGGACATAGTGAGAGATAGGGTCATAGTGAGAGATAGGGTCATAGAGACATAGGGAGAGATAGGGTCATAGGGACATAGGGAGAGATAGGGTCATAGGGACGTAGGGAGAGATAGGGACATAGGGAGAGATAGGGACATAGGGAGAGATAGGGACATAGGGAGAGATAGGGACATAGGGAGAGATAGGGACATAGGGAGAGATAGGGTCATAGGGACATAGGGAGAGATAGGGACATAGGGAGAGATAGGGACATAGGGAGAGACAGGGACATAGGGAGAGATAGGGACATAGGGACATAGGGAGAGATAGGGTCATAGGGACATAGGGAGAGATAGGGACATAGGGAGAGATAGGGTCATAGGGACATAGGGAGAGATAGGGTCATAGGGACATAGGGAGAGATAGGGTCATAGGGACATAGGGAGAGATAGGGTCATAGGGAGAGATAGGGACATAGGGAGAGATAGGGACATAGGGAGAGATAGGGACATAGGGAGAGATAGGGACATAGGGACATAGGGAGAGATAGGGTCATAGGGAGAGATAGGGACATAGGGACATAGGGAGAGATAGGGACATAGGGAGAGATAGGGACATAGGGAGAGATAGGGACATAGGGAGAGATAGGGACATAGGGACATAGGGAGAGATAGGGTCATAGGGAGAGATAGGGACATAGGGAGAGACAGGGACATAGGGAGAGATAGGGACATAGGGACATAGGGAGAGATAGGGACATAGGGAGAGATAGGGACATAGGGAGAGATAGGGACATAGGGAGAGATAGGGACATAGGGAGAGACAGGGACATAGGGAGAGATAGGGACATAGGGAGAGATAGGGACATAGGGAGAGACAGGGACATAGGGAGAGACAGGGACATAGGGAGAGATAGGGACATAGGGAGAGATAGGGACATAGGGAGAGATAGGGACATAGGGAGAGACAGGGACATAGGGAGAGATAGGGTCATAGGGAGAGATAGGGACATAGGGACATAGGGAGAGATACGGACATAGGGAGAGATAGGGACATAGGGAGAGACAGGGACATAGGGAGAGACAGGGACATAGGGAGAGATAGGGACATAGGGAGAGATAGGGACATAGGGACATAGGGAGAGATAGGGACATAGGGAGAGACAGGGACATAGGGAGAGACAGGGACATAGGGAGAGACAGGGACATAGGGAGAGATAGGGACATAGGGAGAGATAGGGTCATAGGGACATAGGGAGAGATAGGGTCATAGGGACATAGGGAGAGATAGGGTCATAGGGACATAGGGAGAGATAGGGACATAGGGAGAGATAGGGACATAGGGAGAGATAGGGTCATAGGGACATAGGGAGAGATAGGGACATAGGGAGAGATAGGGACATAGGGAGAGATAGGGACATAGGGAGAGACAGGGACATAGGGAGAGATAGGGTCATAGGGACATAGGGAGAGATAGGGTCATAGGGACATAGGGAGAGATAGGGACATAGGGAGAGATAGGGTCATAGGGACATAGGGAGAGATAGGGACATAGGGAGAGATAGGGACATAGGGAGATAGGGACATAGGGAGAGATAGGGACATAGGGAGAGATAGGGACATAGGGAGAGATAGGGACATAGGGAGAGATAGGGACATAGGGAGAGATAGGGACATAGGGAGAGATAGTGTCATAGGGACATAGGGAGAGATAGGGACATAGGGAGAGATAGGGTCATAGGGACATAGGGAGAGATAGGGACATAGGGAGAGATAGGGACATAGGGAGAGATAGGGACATAGGGAGAGATAGGGTCATAGGGACATAGGGAGAGATAGGGACATAGGGAGAGATAGGGTCATAGGGACATAGGGAGAGATAGGGTCATAGGGACATAGGGAGAGATAGGGACATAGGGAGAGATAGGGTCATAGGGACATAGGGAGAGATAGGGACATAGGGAGAGATAGGGTCATAGGGACATAGGGAGAGATAGGGACATAGGGAGAGATAGGGTCATAGGGACGTAGGGAGAGATAGGGACATAGGGAGAGATAGGGACATAGGGAGAGATAGGGACATAGGGAGAGACAGGGACATAGGGAGAGATAGGGACATAGGGACATAGGGTCATAGGGACATAGGGAGAGATAGGGTCATAGGGACATAGGGAGAGATAGGGTCATAGGGACATAGGGAGAGATAGGGACATAGGGACATAGGGAGAGATAGGGTCATAGGGACATAGGGAGAGACAGGGACATAGGGAGAGATAGGGACATAGGGAGAGATAGGGACATAGGGAGAGATAGGGTCATAGGGACATAGGGAGAGATAGGGACATAGGGAGAGATAGGGACATAGGGAGAGACAGGGACATAGGGAGAGATAGGGACATAGGGAGAGATAGGGTCATAGGGACATAGGGAGAGATAGGGACATAGGGAGAGACAGGGACATAGGGAGAGATAGGGACATAGGGACATAGGGAGAGATAGGGTCATAGGAACATAGGGAGAGACAGGGACATAGGGAGAGACAAGGACATAGGGAGAGACAGGGACATAGGGAGAGATAGGGACATAGGGAGAGATAGGGACATAGGGAGAGATAGGGACATAGGGAGAGACAGGGACATAGGGAGAGATAGGGACATAGGGAGAGACAGGGACATAGGGAGAGACAGGGACATAGGGAGAGATAGGGACATTGGGAGAGACAGGGACATAGGGAGAGACAGGGACATAGGGAGAGATAGGGACATAGGGAGACAATGACAGAGGGACAGAGAGAGAAAGATGTGATAGAGAGAGTAGAAAGAAAAAAAAAATACTACTTCATGATTCAATACTTAAATGCGTAACATTTCAAATGAAACAAATGATTGTCCAAAATCCAGAATGAAGTGAAATAGGGCTAAGGTAGGTCTGAATCTAAACTTGATGTGTACAGGTGCATAGTGAAATTTGGGACTAAAACAAAATTAACTTGATGTGTACAAGATTTGTAAAAAAAAATAAGCATTTTACAGATAAAGACATTAAAAAGAAAAAACACAAACATTAAAATTAACATAGAAAAAAATTCTGATTCTTCGTTTAAAAAAAATCACCAGCCTTGTGAAAAAGAATTCAAGTCGGGACGAAAGGAATAATAACAATTATAATGACAACAGTGATAATTATTATAATAATAATAATAATAATAATAATAATAATAATAATAATAATAATAATAATGATGATGATGATGATGATGATGATGATGATGATGATGATGATAATGATGATGGTGATAATATTAATAATAATCCTCATCATCATCATCATCATCATAATAATAATAAAAAAAATAATAAAAATAATAATAATAATAATAATAATAATAATAATAATAATAATAATAATAATAATAATAATAATAATATTAATAATAATAATAATAATAGTAATAATTATAATAATGATGATGAAGATGATAATGATGATGGTAATAATATTATTAATAATCATCATCATCATCATCATCATCATCATCATAATAATAATAATAATAATAATAATAATAATAATAATAATAATAATAATAATAATAATAATAAAAGATTATATTATAACTACAAAAGCGAAAATTGTATTAATTCTTTTTTTTTATAAGGGAGCTCTGAGAAGCAACCTACTACGTCAATGGGAGGCATCCAGGGGAAACATTGTGTTTGTCCTATTTTCTATTTGCACCTTGACAGATGCTTTGTATGGCTTTCTGTCAAATATGTATGCTTTAATTTAAAGAAAATTAGTTTAATAGATTGCATTCTGAGGATTAAAAAAATGAAACACTTTCACGCCGAGCATAATAATCAAAAAGTGAAACCCTTCAATCTGTGCTTGCATTGTCTTGGATATCTTTTGGTTGTATGTAAACACAAACAAAATGCCTCATATTTGAGACAAATGAGTGGCAGCAAAGATGCAGCTAATAAGAGAGATACGCTAATTTATATTTTTATACCATGTTAAAAATTGTATGGATTTAATCAAGATTTCGTTAAAAGATTTATGATTTTCCCCGCATGTCAAATACATTACAGTAAAATTAAAGAGGTCTTTATCTTCTTTCACATGAGGTTAAAATTCAGGTAAAAATAAGGTAGCCTTGCATATTACAAGGGTGAGATTCAAAGCTATGTCATTATGAGATTTAAATTTCAAAAAGAAAGTTCATTACAGTTTTGGGAAGGAATAATTTTTCAAACAAACAGAAAGTTGAGCTGAATGCCCTTAATTAATCTGGTTTGGTTTGATACATGTTTAAGGGCATAATTCATCAGGGACATAATCCTTGTGATTCTTTTTGCATAGGTAGACCATAAAATTAATTTCCTTGACTAAAAAAAATGTTAATTTCTTCTTCTTTACATAAGGAGAGAAACTCAAAGTTTAAGGATATGTACAATGCAATAAGAACAGTTTGAATTAACAATAAATCAGACCTCACTGTATTTAAAATCTATTGAGGAAATTTTGAAAAAAGGTAAAATTCCTTGATCGCAGTAAAATTAATGTCTTAGACATTAAACATTATACAAAAGTTAGAAAAGTCTTAAGCATGTATTTACAAAAACCATCTGTGTAGATTTCAAAATGGTTTTCCTAAAACTCTTTGGTTTGAAATCCCAAAACATCGCAATATCACAAAAAAGGATAAAAAACATTTGAATAAGGGGAAAAAAGTATTTTCTGAAATTAAAACCGGCAATAAAACACACACAGCCTCCTGTACTGGCAAAGATTCCTCCCTCTGAATTTCACACTTCATGAGAGTGGAGTGTAAATAACCAAGCTTTTCAGGTTACATAATATATTTTAAGTCGAAGTGAAACTTATTTGGAAGCAAAAAAAGTTAGCTCTTTTCACATATCCATTTAGATGAAAATTGACTCTGAAAAGCATGTAAGAAACACATAAAAAGATCATCAGTAACTTTGAATTAGAAATTTGTGGAAGATGTCATATCAATCTGTCAAATGAATTATTATGGATCTTTGTCAAAAAGACTAAATCAGTTTCAGTGTAGACGAGTAACATTTCAATATCAGGAGTTGTTAAAGATTCATTTTATCTTATCTTCAATGATTGAACTTCAGGTTTTGGTAGATTTGAATAACGTCGAGCGCAACGTGTTTTACTGTTGGCTCAAGGTTCGAGTCACCGCTGCTGTTACGGCTACGAGAGTGGCAGAAATCTGGGATAGAAATGAGGTCATCTCCTGGATTCAAAAATGGAAACTCTCGATCAGAGCTTGAGCTTCCAGGCCGGCTGCGTCTGTTGGAGCTCCCAGAAGGATTGCGGCTACGGATAACATTGTACGTCTGGGGAGTCTCACTTATGAAGATTTGCCGTAAAGAGCTAGCTGATGGGTTGCGACTGCGAGATCCGTTTCCATTGCTGCCCCCACTACCATCTTTAACAGAGGAAGATGAAGGGTTACGCTGTCTTTGCAAGCTGTCGAAGGCAGTGGTTGGGAATAACATTTCTAGATCTGGGTGTAAACGAATGCCCATTGCCGAAGATAGATTTCTTTGGCGCACTTCATCCACAGCACGTTCCTGCTCAAAGAACTGAAAGTGAGACATTTGTTTTAGCTCAGAAGAGGATGGGTATCTATGGCGGGACTGCCCTGAATCTGAGGGAAGAACGAAATTATACCCTGAAATTTCATTGTCCAACTGGCTGGGTGGTCGCAAAATCGAGGATGAGACCAATGGATCTCCTGTACCAGCTCTCAGACCTTCATTAATTACATATTCTGAGCTAGGGCTGTTCAGTTTTGAGCCAGCAAATGGCGAGGGACTGGCAAGGGATTGGTAAGTGCCTGCTCTGTGCAACGCCTCGACATAGTCTAAAGATTTTCTCAGTCCTGAAGACAAGTGACGTCTTCTAGTCCCTGAAGATGATGAGGCCTGCGGTACATTATCCTCCAGCATTCTTACTGGTTCTTGGTCAAGAGATGTTCCTGGCTTCAGTATACCAGAGGATGACGGATGTTTGCTTCTCCTCCATTGGCTGCCAGCACTACCACTATTATCTACAGTTAGTCCTGAGTGAGAAGTGTCCGGCTGGAAACTGACACTCTGGATTGGTGAGGCAAGTGCTGCCTCACCGTCTACTCCTATGCCACTTTCTTCACTGTCAACACTTGCTGCGCCAGGGGTCGGAACAGGTGAGAGACCGTGCCGCTGGTGCTGATGAAAGCGTTCCACCTGCTGTTCGGCTTTGTTCACCTTGCGGCGTAGCATCTCATTCTGGTTGCTGAGCTTGTCGTTGCCCTCCATCAGATGGTACACTCGTTCTAAAGCGCCATCAACGGATGAAGCTGATATAAGATTCACTGCCGTATCTGAACTGAGACTGTTCACGCTGCTATTCGAGGGACTGTGTGAAGAAACACGTAAGGCCATAAGCTCCTCTTCAGATGATGGAAGCCGTGCAAATTTGCTGGGGCTGTAAATGTGGACAGCTTCTCTGTCATCAAACCTCGAGGGCCTCATGAATGATTTGGTCTCGTCCCTCATCTGCAGCAGGGGCGATGATGACTGGCCAGATTCAAAGCAGGGCAATGACTTATACTGCATCATCTGCTGAGACAGCTCGTAATCAGCTTGAATCACATCATGTCTTATAGCTGGTGAATGGGACAACAGCCTTTCGGCAGGGATGTTGTGGAACACTTTGAGGGAGTCTCGGGCAAAATTAACACTGCCCCCTACATTCTCTATACCCTCTTTATAAATCTTGTCCTCTCCAATATTTTTAGGTACTTTTTTAGGCAGCAATGGCGATATTGTTGTAGTCTTCGAAGTTTCACTTGATATATGTTGACTAGTTGACTGCTGATGCTGTTGTGATTGGTGTGAATGTTGAGGAAAAGGTCTAAACTCAACTTGGGGAGAGCAGGAAGATTCACTGCTGGTAGTGCTCAATAAACGCTGCCTGTTCAACCGGGAGTAGCCTTGAGGGGAAATAATCTTAAAAGAACTTGGCCTACTGTCTGAGTTACTATTTGAAACAAGGTCGGCCCTTTCTTGCAGATCTCTCCAATGGAAAAGGTCTTGCGCTGCTGCCAAAGAGAGGCTGCTAGCTGTTTCAGAGGTCGCTTGATCCTCAAGGTCAACGTTTCCTTGTTGCAGCATATATTCGGCTCTTCCTCGGACGTCTTCTGCTCCCCCTCTGGTGTCTAGCTTGGAAGCCTTAGACCTATCGCTGGGAGACTGGGTATGCCTGACAACTGACAGAGGTTTCGTTGTTGGAGTCGGTTTCAGCGTATCTTGGGAGAGGTGTCTGTAGTCTGCAAAGGCTGGAGCTAAGTTTAAGCTGAGCTGTAAGTCTTGCTCTATTCTTTTGCTTTGCTTCTTTACTTGATGCTTTAAAATGACTTGATCATGAGATACTGGCTGCTGCCGCTCTGATACTTGATCCCACAAAGTCCTGGCATCCGAGTGCGAGCTGCTTATTCCGTCAGTTCCAAGCGGGCTGGCAGTCTGCTGCATGGAGATGTCCTCTGAAAACTGGACACGCTTCAGATGGGCATTGCTTTTACCTTTAGAGGGGGCCCTTCTTTGGGTACCTGGAACTTTCCAACCATGCACATTCTGATCGGAGTCTCGAGGAGACATTTTCCGTACAGGTAAAACGTCTTTGTTTGATTCTCTTGAGACTTGAGAGCTGGCATTATCTTCTGAGGAGGGCCCAGGGATATCTGCGCTTCGAAGTTTTGAGTGTGTTATAGTGAAACTGTAAGGTTTCTGTCTGTCTAGGGTATTTGACCCACTGGGCTTTTGTTCCTCTGGAGTGTAGATATCGTCAATGACTTTCGTTATTCTCTCATGGGAGTGAACGAGGTGTGTGTCCCGCTGTTCCTTGGTCTGGAATGCTTTTTGCTCTAAACTGAAGGGCATGTTTTCATGTGAAGCAGATGCCACAGAGTGATGACTGCCCACAAACCCTTTGCTTCCTCTTGTTGCTTCCTCATATGCAGGCGGAGCTCTGCCTGTGTAGCCCCTCCTGGATATTGTCTCTAGGTGTTCCTGCAAAATACTCGGGCTCGATTTTTCATTCCACAGTGCTTGACTTTGACCCGCTGAGTGATTGGCTATTTGAGAATTTGTTTGCTGGTCTGTATCACTGGCAGCGTTGAACAAGAATTGGGGTAACGTTGGGTTATGCGAAGATATGGCCCCTTTCGAGGTAAACGCATCCATGTTAGCTTCGCATGAGGATATCTCCCACTGAGAGTGAGACCTTACAACATTTCCGGCCTCTGTTCTCTCAAAAGGCAGTGATGGGTTTTCTCTGGTACTGAGTTGAGAACCTAACTTGAGATGATGCCGAGGACTTTTCTTATCCTTGTAATTCTCCAGTTCAGCCTCTCTCTGGGGTTGACAATGAAACAAAGATTTTGCATTGATAACCTCTGGAACCACAGCCTCGGTGTCGACCTCTTGCATTATCTGAACAGATCTAGCCTGTAGCATTGCCTGAAGCCTTCTATTTGCACCTGGACCTATGTCTGTCCCCAGCGTGAGGATGGGATTTCCAGTCACATCTTGTGAAGATGAAGGCTGATACAAATCTCTGCTCTGTGACAGTTCATTTCTCTGGTGTTTGAGAGTTTCTTCAATGGATCTCTGCCCTGATCTTCCATTAGAAGATGAAATGGGGTGATCTGCCATAGGCTGCGGTACAATAATGCCACTATCATCAGCTCTAAGGCTGCCAGCTTTCGCTTTAGCTCCCTCAACAAATGTCGAAACAGGGTCTGGTTTAAGAGTTGCCCCCCTGTTAGTTACCAGCACAAGGTTTGAATTTTGGCCTGGCGTAGTAAGCATGACAGCTATTGGGGCAGGGTTGTCCACCTCTTGCACAGGGTTCACCTTTGGAACCTTGGGCTGAGGATCCACTTCCCGTGCTTTGTGCTCAGCAGTCTTTGTCTTGGATGCCTCAGCTTCCACTTGTATATTCTTCATTTTCAGTAAATCATTTATGGTGGAACTACGTTTGCGAGGTTTATTTGGCTTTTTCAAACCTGGGTTAAGATGACTCTGAATAAGCCTTTCCCTATAGGCCTCCGCAGAATTGTCAGTAGCAGATGTAGGTACTATTTGCACACTTGGCTTGTAAGTTTCCCGGCTTTGTTTTAAGCCCACCGTACCTTGAGCCTCCTTTGGGGTTTTGTGTCCTTTATTGAAACAGTATCCAGAGCCAGAAGGCACTAAGTGAGGATCAGGCTCCAAATTCATTTGTTTACAACCCAATGGTTCCAAGTTTGACACACTTGCTCTAGCTCTCACACATGTTGAATCTATGCTGGCAAGACTGATAGTAGATCCTGAGGCCTGTTCTTCCCTGAACATGTCTCTAGAGGACCTCATTGGCTGCTGTATGGATACCGTTGGAGTGGACGTTGAACTTCCTCCAGAATTGAATTTGAGAAGATGGGCAGGCCTAGACCCTGATGGTGACACAATGGTAATATTAGGTGGACCAACAGCATCTGTGGGAGTATTGCTAGTTCTCCGAAACGTTGGAGCTTGGCTCGTTGACATATTCACAAGTCTAGGGGCGGCTACTGAGATGGGGATACTGCTGGGTCGACGAATCGTTGAGGAGGTATTCAACTGGTTGATCGGCTGCGGACCCGGCGTTGATACAGAAGTTTCCTCGGAATTGCTTGATAATTTTGAAGAAATGGACATTTGGATGGAGAGTGGTACTGATGAAGCTTTTATATAAGATGGTGGCATTGCACTGTCTTGAACATGCCGCAAGCCTTGCACAGCTATCGGTAAAGGAACTGATTCTAATGATGCAGAAATTCTTGGAGAGCAGGTTATCTCACTAACCAAATTCGGAGATTGATTGCTCGATGAGGTGAATTTGAGGGGAGTCTCCACCGGCTGTGACTTGACCGGTGTCGGCAAAGCGACTGATGATTGTGCTATGGTCAGAAGAACGTTACCAGTGTTAGTCATGGTCTGGCATGGATCACCCGGAGACAAATTATGGCTAGACAAGGAGCTGCTTGTGGAGGATGTTGGGACACTTTGATGAGACGCCCATGTGATGCCCTGACTAGCCCCAGCATTGTATGAGAGGGTGCTCTCCGGAAACTGTCCAATATGAACATCTTTGGGTAGCACGAGGACCATATTGCCTGGGAGAGACGTTTTGGGCAACTGTTTTGACACTTCAGGAGATGCAGTAAAAAAGGAAGTTTTGTCATTTGAGCTGGGTACATGTGACTGACACGAAGAGGGTAGCATGAGTTTCTGACTTGATGATGAAGATGAATTTTGGCACACTTGTATACCGGAGAGTGAAGCATTTGGGCTCTTTTGGGGCTGCTGTTGAGTTCTTTGGGGTGGAGTCTGAATATGTTGATAGGAGACAAAGCGCAAGTCTTCAGAGTGTTGCTTCAGATTCTCCTCGATGCCTCTCTGCTCCAAATCTTGCTCATTTGGAACTCTTGTGGTAGGATTCGTTACGCTGGTCAAAACACGAGTTGCTGCAAAAGTTTTACTCAGTTCTTTGAAGAGAAGGTTCGAGTGAGGGGGATGCTTCTCCACAACTGGGAGGACTTCCTCGACAGGCTTCTTTGTATTTGATTGAGGGGACGGGGCGTTGTCATCGGTGAGGTCAATGACTTCGTTATGTCTGAGAGTCAAGGTGTGGCTGAAGTTTGATTCTGGCAATGGAGGTCCCTGGTGGCACACCTGGCCATCATCATGAGTTAAGTTTTCTTTAGCACGATCCATATTGATTGCTGGACTCACTCCTGTCGGCAGGGAAGCTTTGTCTACTGCATCCTGCCTTGCATTTGTAGAACTGGCAACACCTGCAGAATGAGCGGTTGACACACATGTGTTGGACTCTGTTGCAGATATTTGTTGGGAGTGTTCAAAACTGCTGCCAGCTTTACTTACAGAAAAAGTGGATGATGGTTCACATGGAAAAACAACATGGCTATCTCCTTTGTTTGAGGGGTTGCAGTTTACATCATTTGAAGTAGATGTTTCTGTCTGAGCAGGGTTTGTGATCATACTTGGAGGTCTCTGATGCAGTTGCATTGAAGAAAATGTAAGGGGAGACGATAAAGGTATACTTGTGGTAACAATGCCATCACTTGTAAGGATCAACTTGTGACCTGGGCCGCAAACTAGCTGCTGAAGAAGGAGAGGCGGCTGGGAAGGTTTTTGCGGCAGCGCCTCTGCAGTCCTCTGAGCTGTAGTACTAGCAACAGTACTCTGCAGCACTTGGTTTTGCTGCTGCAGAATGGATAACTGGTTCGGCAATTTTGAGTCAGAATTGGACTGTGAGCTACTCAAACCCTCTGGATCTTGTATGTCAAGTTTTTTAGTCAGGATAATCTGCTGTGAATCTAAATTAGAGTGCGATATGTTAGAACCATCCTCCACTATAGAGTTGTCCTGTAGTTGAGTGGACACAGCTTTGCTCTGAGCAGGTGTTACAGAAGTAGCTATCACCGTCTGACTAGATGAAGTCACATCCATGGGTAGCTGGGCACTGCCTGCTGCTGTAACCGTTCTATTCTCTTCTTGGTCAAAAGCCACACTGGGCTTTGTAACTTTTGGTATCGAGACTTTTTGGTGTTCATTACTCCAGTCTTGAGGCAGTTGAGTGTCATGAATAGAAGGCTGACCTCTGGCCGAACTCTGATGGAGAGTGGATGCGGCACTTGTAGTTACTTGAGTACAGTTTGGTTGGTTCGGAGGCTGAGCTACCGTGATTTGGGATTGGCAAAGATTACCAAGAGGAACATTCCAGAGTTTCATACCGGGCTGAACAGACGTGCTGACCATCTGAGACAGGTTCGCAAGTTGTCCCGGCACTTGCTGAACTAGTAGCTGCTGACCACCAGCATTCAGTATGACTGGCTGACCACTTGGCCCCCCACTAGACTCCGCCTGGGGTGCAATTGTCCTGATTTGAACTGTCTGGCCTGGTGTGAGCCAACTTAGACCTTGCGGATCAATTGAAGAGAGAGGGAGGGAAGGGTAACCGGGCTTGTCTGGGACTAAGATATAACTGCTCTTCAACTTCCCCTTTGCTTGCTGTGGAACTGGCGCCAGCTTTGGCATGAGTCGTCTTTGTTTGGGGGGCTTCGAGGGCCCAGGTGTGGTAGTGCTACGGTGGAGATCAGAGATGGGAACAGTCATCCATTTCTGACCCTCTGAGGTTGGCAGTTGCACTGAGCTGTTAGAGAGTGTGGCCTTGTCACTTTTGCTATCTGCACTTGAAATTTGCTTACAGTCAGTGCCGGTCTTAGCAGATGTGGGAGCCTGGATTTGTTGTACTCCACACTGCACCTGATCTTGAGCCGAAGATGTTAGTCCTAGTTGGGCTGTGCTTTGGGAAGACTGAACATTCAGCGGCAGTGCCTGCTGGGAAAGCTGCTGAGGATGTTGTAAAAGTAGTTGCGGCTGCTGCAAACTTTGCTGCAACTGCTGTTGTAAAAGCTGTATCACTGGCTGTGAAAGGTACTGAAATGAACCTTGAGGAACATTTTGAGTCCCTTGTAACAGTTTTTGTGGCTGCTGGGATAGTTGCTCAGGCTGTTGGGTAATTTGCTGTACATGTTGCACTGACTGCTGCATCTGAGGAAATTGTTGCATTTGTTGTTGTTGCTGGGGAATCTGTTGTGTTAGCTGTTCTGGCTGCTGTAATAATTGTTTGGGCTTTTGAGAAACCTGTTGTACTAGCTGTTCTGGCTGCGGTAATAATTGTTTGGGCTTTTGAGAAACCTGTTGTGCCTGATGCAAAGGCTGCTGTGACGGCTGAGGAAGTTGTTCCTGTTGTTGCAAGTGCTGATGGTTCTGCTGAAAAAATGGTTGTTCCACCTGCTGGGTAGGCTGTTGAGGATGTTGCTGCAACAGCTGGGAAAATTGTTGCAACTGTTGTGGCCGCTGGGATAGTTGTTGTGTCTGTTGTACTAGCAGCTGTGGCTGCTGGGAGATTTGTTGCAAATGCTGTGGTTGCTGGGACAGTTGTTGCAACTGTTGTGGCTGCTGGGATAGTTGTTGCAACTGTTGCGGCTGCTGGGATAATTGTTGCAACTGTTGTGGCTGCTGGGATAGTTGTTGCAACTGTTGTGGCTGTTGGGATAGTTGTTGCAACTGTTGCGGCTGCTGAGATAATTGTTGCGACTGTTGAGGCTGCTGGGATAATTGTTGCAACTGTTGTGGCTGCTGGGATAGTTGTTGTGCCTGTTGTACTATTTGCTGTGGCTGCTGGGAGATTTGTTGCAACGGCTGTGATTGCAAGGAAAGTTGTGCCTGGTGTGGCTGCTGGGATAGTTGTTGCAACTGCTGTGGCTGCTGCGAAATTTGCTGCAACTGTTGCAGCTGCTGAGAAAGATGTTCTGGCTGTTGTGAAATTTGTTGGGCCTGTTGCAACACCTGTTGAGGAAACTGCTGCTGTTTCTCTTGAAGGGGCTGCTGAGGTATAAGAAGCAACTGTTGCTTTTGCCCACTTGCAGAGACTACCTCGAAGGTATGAGGGGTAGCACTACTGTTAGGGATGTCAGTAAGAGAGGGTAAGTTTGACAAACAGTCCGCTGGCATTAAGGTCATTGACTGTTGTTGAAAGTTCTGGACGTTTGACAACTGCAGGCTGGGTGCAGATCCTTGAGCACTGCTGCTGGTCAACCCAACGCTGTTAAACAAAACCTGGTGCAGCTCCGGAAATTGACTAGCCCGATGGTCTGTGCCGCTGTTTGCATGCCTTTGTGGCAGGAGTAGGCAGGTGGAGCCTTGCTGCGACGGCAAATCCTGGTCCTCAATTCTCTGCTGGAACGACTGATTTTGGTTGTTACCTAGAGCATGATGGGACTGTCCAGCTGCTGAGGAGACCACTGCGGTAGAATTAGACAGTGCCACGTGATTCAGTTTCTGCTCTTGAAGTTTATTTCCGTCAGACTGGGTATTGCCGGGGGCGTGAATGTTCGACAGACTAAGTCCGGACTCAAGACAAGCTGGCGGCGAGAGAGACCTAATGCAGGTCTTTTCTACACTCAAATTTTGTTGACCTTCATTACCATTTCCAGACTGAGTATGACTTTTTGACTGCAGATTTGGCTGTCCTGTCAGCATTTCAGAGCTGACGTCATACATCTGACCAAAATTGGTGTCCTTTGTGCCCTGAGCTCTTGAGTGTCCGTACGCAGTAGAATTTGTGGACGTTGAACTAACTCCAGTTACCTTGAGTAAGCTGCTAGCAGTTGAGGATGGAGAAGTTTCAGTGACCGCTGCAGATTTCACAACCCCGGAGGATTGGTTTGAGGTGTAAGCAGAGGCAGGTGTACCACTCCGCAGAAGCTTCTCCAGAAGGAGTCGGCTACGTGGCCCTGTAGCGTCCACACAGCTTCCTGCTGATTTGGTCTGGTGGGTGGAGGGTTCCAGGTTTGAGCTGGATGTTTGAACCATTACCGCAGAGCCAGCTACGGGTTCACTGTAGTTAGTAGACAGCGCCTGACTGCTCCCTGTTGCAAGAGGGAATGAATTCTGGATACCTAATGAGAAGACTGCACTACCTTTTACATTTGATCCACCAGTCTGACGACCTGTAGATTCGGACAAGTCAAGCTGCTCACATTTGCCATCAGACAAAGAATCCGTTTTTAGTGTCGTTGAGGAAGACAGTTGCTCATTTTGGGGCTTGTCTGGGGCAGTGGGGATACCACTCAATGACTGAGCCATATTGCTATGTGCCAGGGCAGGAGGATGGAGAATCACGCCGGCAGAAGTTGTGGGTTGGGGAACTAACTCTGAAGGGTTGGCGTGTGTTGCCTCACTCACACAAATTGGGCTTGTGGTTGTGCTCACTTTTGATAGGCTGTCCTCACCCCCTTGTAGTAAAGAGATCAGACTTTGAGTTGGGATGCCGGGGTTTGAAGAGGCTTGGTAAGACGAAGAGAAGCTGAGCACTGGGGATTGACGTGACGATGAAGACGATCCAGATCTATTAGAGGCCAGTAGCTTTGAGAAGAATTCGTGCTGTACAGGGGAGGTCAGAGTGGTCTGGGCGTGTGCACCAGACATGGGTTGGCCACTGAACGATAACCTCCTGCAGCTGCTGAGAACAAAGTCGTTCAGGAAAGAAGTCATGTGCTGATGGTTCACGGGAGAATCCGACAGAGCATCAAACACAGAACTTGGACTGCAAGTTACCGGATGAAACATAAGGTCAGACGGCAAGCCCACCCCATCCGTATAGAGATTTCCGGTCAATATATCAGATCTCGGGACAAACAAAGGGGAGCAGGAATGGGATTCTACAGTTTCAGGCCTTTGAGAAGAGTGTGGTAGATCAGACGGAAAAGATAAAGAGGAGTCTCTGTTCAGGAACATTGGATTGGATGCAAATAGAAGCTGTTGTACTTGAGTTCTATCTAGAGAAATTGGAGAGTCAAGAATTTGAGTTTCAACTTGTGAGTGCTGATTATCTTCATTTGCATTGGAATGAGCTGACATACTTTTGTCCTTGGATGATATAGCCTTATACTTTCCATTGTCAGATTGCTGCTTTGAGCATACACTGGATGGAGAAGCGACTGATGCTGAGACCCGTTGGTCCAGTGAAATCTTATCAGCAGAGTTGGATGGCTCCACCTGCAACAATCTATCACTTTGGGACTTATTGTTGACATCTTGCATGGCATGCGTCAGGTTATGCGAGACCTCACTATTTTGGAGGGATGTGGAAGACCCACTGTCCGGAAATGATGGTGCTCTGTCATGCAACCCAGTTTTGGAATTGTCATAAGGTGAGCGCTGTATTGTTGATGAAACTCTGGGTTTGGAGTTTGCTAGCTGATCACTTAAAGATGAGGTGCATAAGAAGTTTAGCGACAAATTGCTTTGTGCACTGGAGCTAGGCTGGGACGGGACTGAGGGTGCTAACTGAAGAAGTGAGCTGCACAGACCAGTTTGAGAAATTTTTGTAAGCCCTGAGTTTTGGATAGCGGACAAACCTGGCTCTGTGCACTGAACTGACATCAGACTAGAAGGGGTTTCTACCGGGTGAGGAAGATTTGAGAAAGAAGTCGCAAGGCTCGTCTTCATTGCCACATTAGAACCAGATGAGACTTCTGACTGAGAAACCAGACAAGGCAATCCTGGCGTTGATTCCATTTCCTGAGGTAAAGGAGCCGAGTGACCTTGGTATAAGAACGATCCATCAAGAGGTATTGCCATGGAAGGCACAGACAGAAATGTTGAGGGTGTCAATGAAGATGTTGATGCTGATGACATATTTTTAGGCACTAAGTAAAGCTTAGAAATCCCATTTTCTACCACAGTGATGAGCGTGAAATCACCCAATACTCGGGGCTGCTGCTGTTCAATGCTACTTTCTTCTTGTTTCTGCTGTTGATCTGATTCAGCATTTTGGGGTTGTAGCTGCTGCTGTGTATGGGAAGGTACAAAATGCTGTAAAAGTTCCGGCTCTAATTGTCCACTGCTTAAATTTGATTGGTCTTGCATGTTTTGTCCATTCAGTAGACCAGAATGCTGTTGAAGTTTTTGCTCTATGTCCTGCCTTGAACTCTGACCTCCATGCAAACCCTGCAGCTGTTGCTTCACCTCCATACCTGAGCCTGAACCTTGCCCTTCCTTTCCATGAGATTGTTGGGTTGAACTTTGTATATTAGACGAGCAGATGTTTTGATGTGCTGGAAGAGACTGGACGACTTTAGGAGGACTTCTGTTTGAAGAGGGGTGCAAGAGAGTATGAGAAAAAGATTTTTCATTTGCTTGAGACGGCACAGAAATCTTGCTACTTGGCAACTGGAGGGCATGGCCATCATATGGGAGCTGCTGCATTTCAAAGGCTTGTGGCAAGGTTGTGGCACAACTAGTAACAAACTGGGGTCCAGATACAGTGACATGCCCAAGATTACCCCCATCCTGCAACTTGAACGGTGCATTCTGAGACGCTCCTTCAACGCCTTTAAATTTTCCCGGAGGACCAATGTCCGTAGCCTGGTGACCCTGTGGTATAAAGGATTTTGTAAAAATAAGTTGCTGTGGGGTGGCAGTTGATGCTGGTCCTGGCAGAGATACCTTCGACAGGCCTGAGTTGGACAAACTCATTCTAGGTTGCTCGGGTTGACTTAGCTGGGAGTGTGGCAAGGAGACTCTTTCTTGCTCACTAGTTGATTTCTCCGACAGGGAAATCTGCGGAGCTATGACGATAGTTTGACTTGCAGTTTTCGACAAGTTTCCAGCAACACCAGCTACAGATGAGCTTACTGTCCTGGTCTCTTCAACCGAGGGACCTGGTTTACAAGGAAGGGACAGACTGGCAAGACCAGCCTCCGTTAAATATTGAACGTTAGTGTGGGAAGTAAGACATTTGGAGAATGTAGGCACATAAACGGTTGTTTGGTGATATACTCCTGGGATGGCTGGCTCAGCTGAATTCACCACAGTTTGTAAAACTGGTATCGGAAATTTCTGGCCAGGCAAGGAAGGAACAGCAGTCTTTTGATCCGACAGGGTGAGGTCTTGTTTCAGTAGGTCCTTGAGTTTGCCCGAGTAGGATGTCACAGAAGAAGACGATTGGGCAATATTTGTGCATGCAGGTAGAGATTGTGGAGGAAAATTTGTAAATTTTGTGTTTTTATCATCTGAAGTTGCTTGGACCTGTCTTGCACTTAAGATAAGGGGCGCAGAAAGCCCAGAACTTTCAGATTTCACGGAAGCTGGCTGAGAATTGTCCTGCTCAGGATTTTCAGGCTGACAGGAAGAGGATTCTGAAAATTGCAGATGCAGAGAGAAGCATAAACTTAAAAATTGCCAAAGTTAAATGCTTTATGATATCTGAATACTTATTTTAATCTACACTCTTAATAATCATGTATACCATTCATATTCCATGATTTTTTACTGTAAATTGATTTTTTTGGGATGAGAGACGTGGTTGTTTGTGATTATTCTTTACCTTGAAGCCTATGGCCTTCAGTTACTGATGTACGATTAAATGATCTATTTATTGAATGAAACAATTTTTCCATTATATGGCGATAACATATACTTCTTACATACAATGAAGAGCTGAGAGAAAAGGGCCTCTCACTCTCTACAGCTTAAATCAAACCTGCCACGGAAAATCTTTGAAGTGCTCAAAGCCTAGCATCAACTTACTGAGGTGGCAGAAGCAGTTGCCGTACCTGACAATGACTTTCTTCCTTGTTTTTGCCTCCTCCAGTGAAATCTGAGACCGTGTTCTCTCTCTGTGATCCTCCCCTTGGACAAGAGTGTCTCTCCATAAACCTTTCTGACCGTGGCCAAACAGCAGCCTGTAACAAGGGTAATAAACCGAAAGCAGGCATGCTGGCGTCCATCTGGGGAACAGGGTGTTACGTTGAGAAAAAATTTCAAACAACAAAGAATACAAACAAAGTTTTGCTACAAAGATTATCAGGCTTACAGAAAAGAAAAATCCAATTCCGATCAAACCGAATAAATACCTCTTTTTTTTTCCTTTTTGAAATAAACACACTTCTTTCAATCAACCAACTAATCAAATATGTCTAGTGAAGAAATAATGATCATTCTAATGCAAAAAAGTCATTTTCATGTTATATCCTTGAGAGCATAAAAAAGAAAAAAAAAAATCAGGCATAAAAGGGTTATTGTGATGTGGAAGAGAGTGAAAACTCGAAGAAAAGAAATAGTAAAACACACAATCAGGTATAACAAACATCTGATCATTTTCAACAAGGAAGTTTTCAACTTTTCAGTCACAGGATGGCATAATATAGACTTTATTATCACTTTTTGACAAAAAAAAAATAAGCAAAAAATATTCTTATATCAAGAAAAGGGAAAGCAACTGCAAGAAATTTCAGACATATGTCTGCATGTGGGGGGGGGTGAGGGAGGAAGGAAACTGACCAGGATTGTCGCATCAGATGATTTACATACCAGTTATTTGTGTGGAGGAGAGTATGTCCGAGATCACCCTCCAGCTCTCCCTCTGACTCTGCTGAGCCTGGCTCCGCCACTGGGCGACTTTCCCAGGCTTCAACTCGGCAAACTGGACAAATTATTTGTTTAACATGATTAGGCTAAATTAGGTATAAAAAAGTTTGAATAATAATAATAATAATAATAATAATAATAATAATAATAATAATAATAATAATAATAATAATAATATAATAGTAGTAATAATTATAATACTAATGATAATAATAATAATAATAAAAATAATAATAATAATAATAATAATAATAATAATAATAATAATAATAATAATAATAATAATAATAATAATAATAATAATAATAACGATGATGATGATGATGATGATGAAGATGGTAGAAGTAATAATAATAATAACAACAACTGAGACTTTCATCTTGCATCTTTGGTATTTGTTCAATTTATGTTTAGCTACAGTGCTTGCATAATCACTATCATTAATGTGAAAAAGACTGCAAAGATAATATTGTTGCATTTTTAAGTCAAAATTTTCAAAAAAAAATACAACTCTTTTTCACGTAATTTTTTTCCGCCTCACAACTGTTATTTCCTTCTTTTCTGATCATTGCATGGCTTTCCAAATAGAAATAAATAATCATGCACCAGTGGCATCAAAACTCACCAGAAGTTAACCCACCCTCGAAAACACCAAACAATAAAGTCCAGGATAGGTTACTCTGAATGTGTGAGCTTTTATTCATTTTTTTTAAATTGGTAAATGTTTTGGCCTACCTTGACGCAGGCTTTCTCACAGCAGAAGATATTGGGTAAATCCTCAACAGCATCAAGTTGGCCAAGAGCTGCTTTACCTTTAGTTCTTTGTAGCCTTGCCTTGAAAAAGAGTATAATAAAAAAAAAAATAAAAATATCTGTATAATTTTTTTTTATTTTAAATGAATGAGAAAGAGGATATAGTCTATCAAGATGAAAGTGCTAGTCAACAAAAAAAATGTCAAAACTTTTGTCAGCTCCTTGGTTTTTTTTTTCAAAATTAATATACCTGTAACATTGATATGGTACTTGTAATCCTATACAACAACAGGGGACACATCAAGCTCCTATTAAGATCAACGTTAAAAAAAAACGAAAGTTCTAAGGAAAGTCAATTCAGTCTATCACTGGCAGGTTAAGTAGAGTTTCTAGACGAGGTTAACTTGTGCTGGGTACTTTTGTTTCTCAGTCAAGACAAAATATAGAAAAGATTAAATCTAACAATTCTTGAACACAAACATGTCATACAAATAGTGTCTCAAATGAGTGCTTAAAAAAAAATTAGGAAACAAATAACATAAGGACAAGCAAGAGATATATTAACTTTTACATTGTATTTGTCACGTATTCCAGTTATTTCCTTTTTTTTTTTTTCCAGGACTTATATGCAATTTGATCAATTTTAAATTGTAGCAGTTTCAAAATTTCAAAATACCTCTGTCATAAAAAACAGGTTCCCTTTGTAATAAATTGTTTAGTAACTGACTATTAATAAATATGCTCATAGTCCGTCTCACAGATTGACTCTATCTGTTTTCACACTGTTTATGACTAAACTCGTGAAATTACCTCTTTCCCAAAGACAGATTTCTTATGCAGAAAGTTGTTGGAGTAACACAGCACTCTCTGACAGCCTCGCTCACAGATGCCGATTTTCTTGAGCTTCGTGCGGTGTACCAGGATAAAATCTTCTAATCGTTTCTGCGAAAGAGCTCGGAGGTCTTGCTGCCCTGACTGGCTGCTTGCTGCGCCGTTGTTGCTTCCTGTATCAGTCTCACCTCCGGACTGAGAGTCAACGGATCTCACACTCGACACTGATTGATTACTGCTTGTCCTGAAAACATGATTTAAAAAAAAAAAAAAAAAATTAACAGCTTAAAAGAATTTTTTTAAACTTAAAGACTAGTTTATTTCTTGCTTTATTCATCCCAAGTGACAGCTGGAAGTAATAAATAAAGTGAGTTAGACATGATTCAAAATCTTTGCAAACAAACATGTGAAATCTTGCTTGATAGATAATCTAAGTAAAACAATGAAATATTTCCTTTTTTATCTTGATTAGTCATATAAAAAATGTACAGCATAATTATTATTTTATCTTTTCAAATCAAAACTTAAACGGCAAAGAAATGTGAGAAGCCATAAGTAGATTTAAATAGATAACAGATTACCAAACATGCAACTACGTGGACAAAATCAGCCTTCCTAAAATTAAAAATTTAGTTTGGGCTGTATTAGGTCTAAATATCTTTACCTTGATCGATTTGATCGCAAGAGATTTTTTCTTTTCTTTGATTCCTTCAAGAGCTGTAGGAGATATCTGGCCTTCTGCGCTTTATCCGCCTTTTCATCAGGAGGATCAATAGACTCCTCTGGCAACTGAGAGGATCGGGAAAAAAATGTTCTATAAAAGAGACTTAGACAGCATCAAGTTGACTTCTGCACTAACTCTAATTCAAAGAGTTTTAAGGTAGTTACAGGTTTGCCAGCACTTTTCTAGCTCTTGGGTGGTTTGCAAACAGGAAGAAAAATACTGCTGTGACAATTGAGCTATTTAGCCTGGGTCTCCAAGGATAGGGCATTAAATGACGCCTCAATATCCAATAATATGGTATAAAAAAATTTCTATTTTTAAAAGGTAGAGAATTTACATGTTAGTGCAAGTGCAACAATTCTAGGTGAAAAACAGGCAAAGAATCTTTTAAAAAAAAAAACTAGTAGGAGAAATGCTGAGGCGATCTTTAGAAACATAAGTTCGTAACCATTCCCCCACACTGCCTTGTCTTACCAGACTGGGAATTTCTGGATCTGAGCAGCTGTATTTCTTACGTTTCGTCTGGCCGTTACCAGAGATAAAGTTCTGGATGCAGCCGCACTTGTAGATGGCGTAGAATGAGCAGTACAAGCGGGTGGCTAACGGTGAGAGAAAAAAAATTTTTGATAGTAATTCATCAGTGCCTTCAACAACTTGCTATGGAAGAAACATTGAAATACTGAACCTCTGATATATTAAAGGTACAGAAGAGAGAGGAAAATGATAAGACAATATGCAGGTGTATATTCCATATGAAAATAAAAATAAATTGTTTAAAAATCTGACGTACCCTCATTATCTCCCAAATAAAATGCCAAATGCTGAGCAAACTGTCTTCCTTCCTCTTCAAACTCTTGTTTCTGTTCCTGGCTCGGACCTTTGCTCTCTGTATGACTCACAGCAATTCCTGAACATTGAAATTAACCACTCTAATAAGATTGGATTTAAATAATCTCAAATTGGCTTTAAAATGGGGTTAAGATACTGGCATATAAAGTGACATAGTATCTTATTGTACTCTATTGACACGTCATGAAACAAACCTAAAAATTTCTCTCAGTGTGGCTAGGGCACATTTAATTTTGCACAAAACAGTTCGAATAATTATGACAAAAATTTTAAAGAACATATTGCTGTCACATAATCAAATAAATGTTTTTAAGATTCACAATGTTGAAAAAAAGAAAAAATGATGAGATTAATATATATATACATCCACAATTTGCACAAAGCGATTTCTGGTTCACTAGCTTCATACTCATCTCACTGCTCTTACAGTTATTTTATCCTTTTTATTTCCTTGCTATTGCAAACAAAACGCTTGAAAATGTCTACACACAGTGGAACCATCAGAATCAATATAGTTAAACACTGGTCTAAAATTTATTTGGTTTGCTTTTTAAACTGGTGTTGTATCAAAAAAAAGCACTGACCACAGTCGACACACAACTGCAAGGTTTGGCCATCCCTTTCCTTGAAGACTGGTCCATTTTTTCTTCTCACTTTGCTGGGGTTGATACACTTGCTGTTGCACAAACTGCAAACAAAAGGTCGGCCTGGCACACAGAAAAAACCAGAACAAACGTGAAAATTTGATAATGCAGGAAAATTTAAGATTGCATGAAAATGTTACAGGAAGGAAGGAATTTTAAAGTCTAACTTAAAATAATGGGCAAGAAAAGATATGATTTAGTGTAAACTTACATAACAATGAAGACAATGAAATGATAAAACCTCTTAAAATATATATATATTCATGAAATAATAATGAAAAGAAAAAGAAAAATCTGGTTGGTTTGAAAAGTACCCCATTACCACAATGATGATACAATAAACTGTTAAAAGTTAATATTTTAAAAAATTTCAGAATTTCGGGAACTTTGCTTCAATCAGTTAATGGGAGAAGGTCTGTACAGAAGAATTCATATTAACTGAATTTAAAAGCTACAAAAAATTTCAAGTGAGGATTTGATAACCCTTGCTATATTTACCTTTCTTTTTAAGTCCAGATCCCAAAAAAAATATTGAACAGATCATAAGTTAAAAATAATAGGTAGTTTACAGTCTAACTTCAGCTTGTTCTACATTACGTAGTATAGAAGTGCTGGTGTAAACAGTAAAAAGAGAGAAAGAGAGAGAGAGAGAGAGAGAGAGAGAGTTCCCTTGCCTCTGCACTGTTGGTACGGCAAGCTGGGAACAAATGATTTACTTACCGTTTTCCAAAACATCTTTACGGTGCTTCTTGCTTTTGACCCTTTTGCCAGATTTCTTTTGTTTCTTGACCAATACTCCCAAAGGTTCCCCTAGATCAGAATCTACACTATCCAAGACTCTCTTACTCTTTTTTCGGGAGCGAGAGCTCTTCCTGACGTTGTCAGAGCTCTAAAAAAAAAAAAAAAAGATCATGCCAACCAGACTTATTAAAGTATACTTTTGGTAAAGGATGAAATCTATATGAATTAATAAATATCCAGCCGCTTTTTTTTAAGTTTCTACGTTTAATATCATGGCATTCGCTTTTCTTTATCCTTTTTAAAGAAATGTAGAAACCTTTAAAAAAAAGGACATTAATGAAGTGAAAAAAAGTTGAAATAATAAAACCCAACTTGTTTTATTCTTTTCCTCTCCTGAAATTTGCTACTTTTCACTGCCCATAATTTGTATTGTGCGCCATGAAGAAGGGTCCCCTACCTAGAGTCCCCTACAAAAGCTTTTGTCCTAATTATCAACTAAAATCAAATGTTTTGGTTATTGAGTTGAGGAAAGAAGACGTGTACTTGCAAAGTGCTTTGATCTAGCAATGTAGAGATTCAAGGAGACAAATTTTTATGAAATTGCTCACGAGAGTCATTCAAGGATATTTTTAAAAGGAAAGTAAGGTTTCATTTGCTATGGACCAAAATAAGGCTTCCATTGACTGATTCTTTGTTGTTGTTGGGTTTTTCAATAAATAATTTGTCTTCCTATAAGAAAAGAACTTAATTTAAAAATCTCAAAGTTAATTTTCTGGACTTTATAGCCTCTTTGGGACAAATTTCCCAGACCAAATTCACTATTAAAAACGACTTTGAAAATATGACGAACCTCTCCAGCTGCCACAGTGCTTGTAGTCGCTTGATCAGTCCCATCCTTGCCGCTCCTATCCATGAGGACAGATCTTCAGAGAAGATTTTCTTTAGACCAACGCACTTAAGTCATTGTGCTTCTTGCTTGAGATCTGAAAAAAATTATTTTTGTATTTTCAATGAGTCAATGAACAGTTTTTTCAAGTTCCACAAAATAAAAAAAAAATCTAACAGTAATAAATGCAGATTGCGCACAGTATGTACATTATGTGCAGAGTGTTAAGTATTCATGTAAAGTCAAGCATCGATGGCCTTCAAATTGCAAACTATTGAAATGAATTTAAAGCAAAAAAAAAAACCACCCAAAGCACACCTCTACCTCCACAGGATCATGGTATTTTATACCTTAGGAGTAGAAAGCTTTTACGATAACTCTCTACCATACACATACAATATGAAAACAATCTATTTTCGAAAATTCTGCCTAGTAGTTTTTGCCCTTTCTCTATTTGTCTATACATCTAGACTAACTGTCTATCCCTTTGACAATTCCACCTTCATATGTTGTTACATCATTCTCCTTAATCTCCTTAGTCCAAACTGTCAACAGCTTTCCGTTACGCAAACCTAGGTCACCCAAAGGAAAGCTAGACTCGTCTCCAAATAAATCTTTTTCAATACCTCTTATTATTATAATCATTTCATTCCTTTAGCCAGTAAAAACAAAAACGGTAGAATTCCTTTTCACAGTAGGGACAAATTAAATTTCAAAAGTACGATTCACTAAAAAGATCTAAAACGATGAATAGGTCTACATGTATCAGGCTGCATTGCTTTATTTAGAATACGTTCCATATGTTTTTACACTGTCAATTCTCAACAGAATTAAGGCACCATTTACTTTATAGAGTTAGGTGATATGAAACACAAACGAAGTCTTCAACGAATTGAAGTATTCTACAATGCACTATAAAATTCAATGTGCAGGTTCTAACTCTAAATGGCTATTCCAAGACAATTACAAAACAAATTATATATTCCAAATTGATGTTGGGAATCTAGTAGAATTTTTTGATACCCAACCACCACTGACTGAGCATATATTATAAAGAAATTAGAATTTTAAAGTCAGGATCGAGATCTAGTTCTAGTTCCTTTTAACACCAGTTGGGAAAAAGTACAGAATTAGGAAAAAAGTTAATGTTAGGGATACGCCATGTCGTTTCTTCTCTCTCGCACTCTCTCCCCTTCTAATCACTACGTCTTTCACTGTGACTCTTGAGACTCCTTAACCAAGAGACCACACTGGGTAAGGAGTCCCATCACTCTTCATGAAACAAGAAAGATCAAGATCAAGATTTAAGCTAGAGATCTAGGGCCTATCAAAGAACCTGAGAATGTAGAAGATACTCATGCCTTATATTTATAAATCCAGATCTAGATTCTAGATCTATATTGGTGTTGATAAATTTAGATACTTAAGCTATCTTGATCTAGAAAATATAATCTAGATTAGATAAGATCAATTATTGGGACTAAGATCTAGTTTAAGAAATTAGTGTTTTAATTTTAGTACTTATATCTAGATTCTAGATCTAGATCTGGATGAGTGGAGACTAAAAACCTAGATGCCTACAGACATCCGACTAGAGATGAGATCTAGATTAGATGTAAGTCTCACCTTTGGAGCGTTTTGGCCAAAACCCTGGGCTTTTTCCGTATGTCATAATTGTGAAAAATGGTTGTCCTTTTTTAATATCCAAATATCTCAAAATTTAGATCTGGATCTAGATCTAGATCTATAGTTTTCGGGAGTGGTCCGTTTCTAGACCTCGATTTTTTAGTGTCCATTCACGGTCGACAGTACGGTCATTGAACTCAACAATCAATAGTTTAGAAAGAGGTGCAGGCCAACTATGATTCCCCTGCTATCGAAGAGAAACTCAAAATCAAAAGTAAATTGTCATTGTTGTAGAAATTTAATCTATTTTATCTTTCAGAAAGCTAAGATAGTGTTAGGAAAAGTACAAATGAGATTTCTCTAAATCCATAGATCACTAAACTGTCCGTAACAAAAACTCTAGGGCTTATGAAACTTTATCGATAGAGTACTTTAAGTGGTCCTATTAAGATCGAAAAAAAATGAAACATTCTGAGCAGGTTCATACGTATTGTAGACCATAATATTTTAGTCCATTGTTGAAAAGGAAAAAAAATGATTAATTCCCTTTATTCTATCTTCCATCTATCTTTACACTCACACAAAAGTAAAACCAGGATACAAAATCTCTCTCTCTCTCTCTCTCTCTCTCTCTCTCTCTCTCTCTCTCTCTCTCTCTCTCTCTCTCTCTCTCTCTCTCTCTCTCTCTCTCTCTCTCTCTCTCTCTCTCTCTCTCTCTCTCTCTCTCGTTAACAGCGGCCCTCATTAACTTCTAGTGTGTACAGAAAATTACCAAAACAAAAATGTAGCAACCGGAAAGAATCCAGGACAAACAAAAAAAAGTATTGAGTTTTTGTTTTAAAAAAATGGACTCTAAGAGAGACATGGTCGTTCAAATCTAAGAACACTTAACTAATTTTGTAGAATCGGAACTTATCTACAGGTTCTTTCAAACACTCATTTTCATGATCTGCGCGGCTAAGAATTCCCGCAAGGCAGTGCTCTTTTAGGCACTTAATGCGAAAATTAAAAGCTTTCTTTTGAGCATTTCAAAAAATCCACAGATTGGAAAAGTAGAGAATTAGTCGATTTCCTTTATTTAGGACTACCACTTAAAACAAAAGCTAACGGGACCTTATCAGTTTAGTGTTGGATAAGAAACTTTTTTTCTTTATATGACGATTATTATGATGAAGAAAAATTGTCCCGACCCCTTTTTCCCCCATAATTTCCCCACTTCCATCAATACGCGTGGAACGACTTCTAGTCAAAACATGTTAATAGTAGTTTCGTTCACTTAATTTGTGGGTTCGTTAGAGTGGCTTTTTTTTTTTTTTTTTTTTTTTTTTTGTCTGAAAACTTTTCTTAAAATATAAAATCGTAATACTGCCTTGAGTTGCCAATTATTCAGTTGCTTTTGTTTTATTCATTTATTTATTCATTTGAACACTTTGTAGAAGCAGTCTTTTCCCAGTAGTTTAAAAAGAGAAATAGAAATAGAAATAGGAAAAGAGTAGAGATAGATCTACTCTAGACATGGTAAAAACAATGCTCATCAAAATTTTTTTTTTCGTTTACTATTATTAATTTGTTTTGGTTTTTTTTTATTTACTGTGTATTTTTTTTTTTCAAGCTATTACACCAAGGAACGAAATGTCAAATATTTTTTAAAAAATTAATTTTTTTTTTTTTTTTTTTTTTTTTGCACTCCCTTGCTTACGAATTCGGGGATTAAAATCGTGACATCAAGTTTACTCTGCTCTAAGTGTTACCACTAATTTTTTCGGTATTACATTTAATCTATTATTATTATTATTATTATTATTATTATTATTATTATTATTATTATTATTATTATTATTATTATTATTATTATTATTATTATTACTATTATTATTATCCTTATTATTATCATTATTCTTAGTAATAGTAGTAGTAGTAGTAGTAGTAGTAGTAGTAGTAGTAGTAGTAGTAGTAGCAGTAGTAGCAGTAGTAGTAGTAGTAGTATCATTGTTTATTATTATTATTATTATTATTATTATTATTATTATTATTATTATTATTATTATTATTATTATTATTATTATTATTATTATTATTATTATTATTATTATTATTATTATTATTATTATTACCAGCTTCAGCATCGGCATCATTATTATCATATCATATTCATCATAAATATCATATTTCAATTGCCATCATTTTTTTTTAATGACATAATGTTTTTTTTATAGGTTGAAGTACTTTTGTATTGTTTTGAAACTTTTTAGCTTCGACTTTTTTTTTTTATTCCATAGCTTTAATTTTGTCATGATAAAAGAATTTGTTAATCAATATCTTTCTTCTTTACTTGTATATTTTGTTGGTCTTCGCACTATTTTTTTCATGGTTAACTTAAGCCATTTAAAATTTTCCCTTTCTTTTTTTTTTTTTTATTTTTTTCCCGTCTTAACATGGCAACACAAATTGATAATGTATAAAGTTTTTCAGGAAATTTTGGGGACGGCCAGCATAAAAAAAAAATTATCAAAAACTAATATTCTTCGATGATCATGATAATATAAAAAAACCGGATTTGACTTAGGTTTAACTTAAATTATTTAAAAAGCTTGATTTTCTAAGTAATCACTATACTCATAATTATGTTTATGTTTTTTAAGTGAAAATATTATTTGCAAAACTATCACTTTCTTTTAAAGATGTTTCACTCTTTAGGGGCCTAATATCATTCTTGTATTTGCCATGTTTGTAAATATCTATCATGTTACATAAAGATAAGTCTTTACTCTTATGAAGAATTTCATTTATAATTAAAATTGTTCGGAATAAATTTTTTTCTTTCAATTTACTCTGCTAAACTTTTCTTACACTCGATATTCTATCGTAAACAGCTGCTTATTTTTAATAGGGTTTCTGGCCATGGCATGTGTGTGTTGATTTATTGTATTCCTCCAAAGAACCTTTTTACGAAAAATGGTGATTTTATTATTTTTTTTTTTTTTTTGTTATGATTTGCTTTATTTTGTTTCTTTTTTTTTTTTGTTATGTTATAATTCTTTAGTTTTAGCCATTCCCTTCGATGTTTAATCATTTTTTTTTTATTTTTTTTTTTTTTGTCCATTTAATGCAATTGCTTGAAGTTCCAGAGTTTTACACATTTTCGGTTTAACTTTTTCTCATCTTCCTCCTAGTGTCCTACTTTTCTTTAGATCTATATCCTCTTTTTTTTGTGAAAGTGTTTTAAAAGCACGTCATAAATTTGACTGACCACCACAGGCTTTCCATGATTTATATAACATTTCCCTAAATGTTTCGACTCAAAAAAAAAGAAAAAAACCTTAGGGGGTATGATAAGAACAAGCAGTTAATTATGTAATATCTTAAACAATTTTAGAAAACTTTTAGATGCTCATTATCATATGAAAATGAGTGCACAGCTATCAATTTCCGATGGACAGTTCACCTCTAGCCCCTTTTTATGTTTTTGGTGAGTTCAAAATGTGCATTTGAAATTATCTTAAAAATCTAGTCAAAGAACTGCACTGAATCAGCTTATTTTCCACGTTGAGAGAAACATCTGAGTTTTAGTTTTGTTGATTTCTTTATGAGGAAAATCTAATAATTAATGTTGTGTGAAAGCAATCAGAAGTTGTGCCTAGTTTGTTTGATTTTTTTTTAATCTGGTTTACTTTTGGTCTATGAATTAGGCTTGATATCTTTATTTTCTTAGATCTAACATTTGTTATAACTTATTATTTGAAGTATTAATGCATCCAAACCCAACAGGAAGTGTAAACAGCTGCTCCCACTTTTTTTTTCTCTTAATTTTTTTTTTTTAGCAGTTTTGCTCATCTTCATCTAATTGCAGACCCAAGCCTTAAAGTTTTCACTAAAAACCAACAACACACCACAATTAATTGAATTATTTTCAGAGTACGTACTATACCACGTGACAACCCGGACTTATAGCGGTGGGTGCCCATTTTAAGTAAAGACTAGACCTAAGATTTTGTAGAATAAATTGTTTTTCCAAGGCAATTTTACTTGTGATTGGGCTCCAACCCGCATTTGTTATATGAAGAGTCTCAAGGGCTAACCTTTTCAAGGCTATAGAAATACAGAAAGAACTAATTAGAAATAGGAAAAGTAAACTGATGCTACAAACTTACTATGACAACATAAAATAAATATGGTATTCAGGCGAAAGAAAAATCATAACCAAAAAAAATGTGCAATGTATGCAAAACTGATAAAACATAAAAAAAAAAAAAAGATAACAACTGAGTTTTATTTTGTTTCATCACATTTTTATTCAGCCTTAGCGAAGGTCTACAGTTGAATGCATGGTGGAAACCAAACAAACTTGAAAGAAAGCTAAGCTTTACTGCGATTTCAAAGATAAATCACCACGTTACAACCATTAGAGAACGCATTTGCATCCCAACGGATGTGACCTTGGTGACCTTGCAGGTTTCAAAGGGTTAGAGGTTATGGCGCGCGTCCCCGTCATTTGACTAAGAATGACGTCAACAGTGTCTGCGTCCAGTCAGCATATCAAAGCGAAGGGACCATTCATTGTTTATTCTTGTTTCTATATTACGTTGGTGGTATAATGTAAGCATGAGTTCAGGTGTTACAAACTGCGGGACCAGACTTTTCATGGGCAGACTTGTTGACAGACGCTGCTAGGAACAGATTGCAAAAACTTTGACACTTCGACTGGGCACTCGCACCTGCATTGACCGCACATTCTCACACCAAATGACTCAAACACTTTCGCACAAATTGTAAAAAAGATAACATTTTCGCACGCGCATGGAAGTAATGAGTAAAAAAAATTCATACAAAATAAATTTACATGTTCATGAGATAATCGATTCCCGTGCTCTAGTTTTGTTTTTGTTTTTTTTTTATGTTTCTTCATTAATTGACCCACCGAGACAAGCAAGCCTAAAAACGAGGGAGGGAAAAAGATTTGAATTGCTTTTGTTGAAACTTTGCGAATTTCTTCCTGAGCAGTTGTTAGTGAGAAAAATATTCAGACCTGTAGCCTTATAACCTCCGAATAGTAAAAGTTATCGGCTTTATACTGGATCGAAATTCATTTTTGTTAAAGGCTGGTGGCTAGGAGGAGGTTAGCTGATTTCTAAATCGAAAACAGTTTCTGATTGTAATTTAAGTTTAATTTTTATTTCATATTATCTAATCATGCAGCTCCAGCTATTTCTCACGACCCTATACTAAGCTTCACCAAGCCGATAAGTTGAAGCAAAGTAACATAAACCCAGCAGTATAAAAAAATTGTCCTAAAGACCACCGGGGGATCGAGAAAAGTTCCTTGCTGGAGGCAGAGAAGATGTTGTAGTAGTAGTTGTTGTTGGTGGTGGTGGCGAGAGTTGGGCGAGTGCCTTAGAAGCACTTGCGGTGGACGATGGATGGGCCAGACTCATCGTACTCTTGCTTGGAGATCCACATCTGCTGGAAGGTGGAGAGGGAGGCCAGGATGGAGCCACCGATCCATACGGAGTATTTCCTCTCGGGGGGAGCGATGATCTTGATCTTCATGGTGCTGGGGGCCAGGGAGGTGATCTCCTTCTGCATCCTGTCGGCGATACCGGGGAACATTGTGGTGCCTCCGGACAGGACAGTGTTGGCGTACAGATCCTTACGGATGTCGACGTCGCACTTCATGATGGAGTTGTAGGTGGTCTCGTGGATGCCGGCAGACTCCATACCCAGGAAGGATGGCTGGAAGAGGGACTCGGGGCACCTGAAGCGCTCGTTTCCGATGGTGATGACCTGACCGTCGGGAAGCTCGTAGCTCTTCTCCAGGGAGGAGGAGGAGGCGGCGGTGGCCATCTCCTGCTCGAAGTCGAGGGCGACGTAGCAGAGCTTCTCCTTGATGTCGCGCACAATCTCACGCTCGGCCGTGGTGGTGAACGAGTAGCCACGCTCGGTGAGGATCTTCATCAGGTAATCTGTGAGGTCACGTCCGGCCAAGTCCAGACGGAGGATGGCGTGGGGCAGGGCGTAGCCCTCGTAGATGGGGACAGTGTGGGTCACACCGTCACCGGAGTCGAGGACGATACCTGTGGTACGACCGGAGGCGTACAGGGAGAGCACGGCCTGGATGGCCACGTACATGGCGGGGGCGTTGAAGGTCTCAAACATGATCTGGGTCATCTTTTCCCTGGGGAGGAATACAAACACGTGACATTTACAGGTGAGACGGAGAGAGAATTGTTTAAATGCTATAGTTTTTTTTTATATAAAGTAAAGATAATCGACAACCCTGACTAGAGAAGAAGTTACACGTATTTAAACGCAGCGGTACAGCCACATGTTCTAAATGCAAGTAGCGACATGATCCTACCAATGTACCGACTATGTCCCAATCTGCCTCTCTGATAATGGAATAACTGTGGAATTATTTTTTCTAATAACTAAGAAAAAAATTAAAAAAAAAAAGAATATCGAAATTAACAAAAAAAATAACAGAGTGGAATTAAAGCATAAAGCAACATTTTTCAAAAGAAAGTCAGTTGACAAAAAACTAATATTTTAGGTCTGAAGAAATGATTCTATCGTACAATAATTTCCACGAAAGAAAAAGTTATGGCTTTCCTAGTTTTCTAATTGTTTACAAAAAGATTGGAAGTTTCTAGTATAATAAGCGGAGAAATTGAACTTCAAAGACGGAATGTCGTGGGTCGGGCGATTGAATTAAAACAACTCGTTCAATCAAGGATTGATTGTCAAACTAACGGGAGGTCACGTGATTACATCCAAGTTTATCGTCCAACACCCCAATGGCGCGAGATCTGAAGATACTGTGGCGGGAGTTCTAGCTTGCCACCACCAAAGTTACTTGTATGTCAAAGCAACGAGATCTTCGCCTACTAAAACTATACCAATTCAGCAAATTGCAAATTCAAATGAACTTTATTGTTAGTTCTTAAATTTTCGTGGAGGCTTAGAACCCCATCGTTTTCAACTCTTTGAAAAACATTTTTAAGGAGATTAACAAATATAATTATATTTATGACAGGCCTGCTATAGCCCTGACAGCAACTCGTGAGATTGGAACCCGCACCTGTTGGCTTTGGGGTTGAGGGGAGCCTCTGTGAGCAGGACAGGGTGCTCCTCCGGGGCCACACGCAGCTCATTGTAGAAGGTGTGATGCCAGATCTTCTCCATGTCATCCCAGTTAGTGACGATGCCGTGCTCGATGGGGTACTTGAGGGTGAGGATACCTCTCTTGGACTGGGCCTCATCGCCCACATAGCTGTCTTTCTGGCCCATACCAACCATCACACCCTGGGGGAAGGAGAGGAGAGAGGGGAGGGGTGGTTAATACTCATTGTTGGGTTCATTTTTTCTTTTCATGAGAGGAAGAGAATGATTGAGTGACTTGAAAAGAGAGAGAGAGACAAAGAGAGACCGACAGACAGAGACAGACAGACAGACAGACAGACACACACACACACACACAGACACACACACAGACACACACAGACAGACAGACAGAAAGATAGGCAGACAAATAAAAAAAAGAGTAGAGTAGAGAAAATTTAAAGGAAAAATACAAAGAGAGGAAGGGAGAGGAAGTAGTGGAAAACGAGGTAAGAGAGACAGAGGAGGGAGTGGAAAACGAGGTAAGAGAGACAGAGGAGGGAGTGGAAAACGAGGTAAGAGAGACAGAGGAGGGAGTGGAAAACGAGATAAGAGAGACAGAGGAGGGAGTGGAAAACGAGGTAAGAGAGACAGAGGAGGGAGTGGAAAACGAGATAAGAGAGACAGAGGAGGGAGTGGAAAACGAGATTAGGGAGAGAGGAGGGAGTGGAAAACGAGATAAGAGAGACAGAGGAGGGAGTGGAAAACGAGATAAGAGAGACAGAGGAGGGAGTGGAAAACGAGATAAGAGAGACAGAGGAGGGAGTGGAAAACGAGATAAGAGAGAGAAAAGGGAGTGGAAAACGAGATAAGAGAGAGAGGAGGGAGTGGAAAACGAGATAAGAGAGAGAGGAGGGAGTGGAAAACGAGGTAAGAGAGACAGAGGAGGGAGTGGAAAACGAGATAAGAGAGACAGAGGAGGGAGTGGAAAACGAGATAAGAGAGACAGAGGAGGGAGTGGAAAACGAGATAAGAGAGAGAGGAGGGAGTGGAAAACGAGATTAGGGAGAGAGGAGAGAGTGGAAAACGAGATAAGAGAGAGAGGAGGGAGTGGAAAACGAGATAAGGGAGAGAGGAGGGAGTGGAAAACGAGATAAGAGAGAGAGGAGGGAGTGGAAAACGAGATAAGGGAGAGAGGAGGGAGTGGAAAACGAGATAAGGGAGAGAGGAGGGAGTGGAAAACGAGATAAGGGAGAGAGGAGGGAGTGGAAAACGAGATAAGGGAGAGAGGAGGGAGTGGAAAACGAGATAAGAGAGACAGAGGAGGGAGTGGAAAACGAGATAAGAGAGACAGAGGAGGGAGTGGAAAACGAGATAAGAGAGACAGAGGAGGGAGTGGAAAACGAGGTAAGAGAGACAGAGGAGGGAGTGGAAAACGAGATAAGAGAGACAGAGGAGGGAGTGGAAAACGAGGTAAGAGAGAGAGGAGGGAGTGGAAAACGAGGTAAGAGAGACAGAGGAGGGAGTGGAAAACGAGATAAGAGAGAGAGGAGGGAGTGGAAAACGAGATAAGGGAGAGAGGAGGGAGTGGAAAACGAGATAAGGGAGAGAGGAGGGAGTGGAAAACGAGATAAGAGAGAAAGAGGAGAAGGATCAACAAACACAAGCACAAAGAAAGAAAGACACACACAGACAACATAGAAAACGGAAGTACCTAAAATATTCAAAATAGCAAGAAAATTGAGCGGAGTGGAGAGAAAAAAATCCGTTTATTTTGTTCAACAAATATCAGAGAGGAAAGAAAAGAACCAGATTTAACGAACAAGAATGAAACAAAGAAAATCAACAATAACAGAAACAAAAACAAACAAAAAAAATAAAGAGAAAGAGAAACCGGAGCGGAGAGGGACACATGTATACACACACGCACACACACAGCTTTCGGAAACAGTTTTCCTTTTTTTTTTTTTTGACGGTCGAAAGTGAAGGGAAGAGCTAGGTTCTAAATCTACATCTGAAATTTAAATAAACATGATCTTTCCCTTTTTTTTTTTCTTTTTCACCCCTTTGATCTGTATTTCTCCTACACTAAATGTTAATGCGCCAAGTTTTTGATGGAATTTAACGGCAACAGACAGAGGCTGAGCAACCGAGTAAGACTCTTTAGATTTCTAGACGCAATAAACTAATTTAAATGTTCTACTACTAAGTAACAGCAATCACATTCTAATAATGTTTATAATATTTTTTTCGGTTATCACTCAAAGCCTCTTTCCACCCGCAGCTGAGGACTGCTTAAACTATAGTTCTTGTGAACCCATACTTTTGATTCTTTGAACGCTGGGTATAAAGAACATACTTTGGAAATCTAAACATGGCAGGTTTTTTTTTTCTCCTGGTAATGTTCTCATGCTGTGACTGCCCTCACGACATTATGCCGTCTGGCGGTTGTTTACGTGGCAATACATTAACACTAGTGGGTCATGGGTCGTGGGGGAGGCTATGAGAAACTTCCAGATGTATACCCCATCTATCAAGGGACCCTCTTGCCTCATTTTACCTAACACCCACAGCAAGAGCGTGTAACGAGTTCTCACGGGACACGCATCTGGTTTTATCCAAACAACTTCATTTCTACCAGTCCATCATTTACTCGATTTGTCGTTCTGTGATCCTAGATCCTATCTCTCATCCATAGGAATACAAGTTAGTATTCGCGCAAGTGAAAATATGGCTAGAGTGAGTGCGGGATGGGCAGAAAGTATTATTCTTCCATGCTAGTTGATTCGAGGAAACAAGGAATGGCAAAGTTTGTTAGGGTTGAAGAGTTCAAGTCCTTCTCTTTTTCTTCGCTATCACTTCGTTTTCTTTATCTCTAGGCGCCACGGAAGGTAACCCGTTCATTACAACTTTTCCATATAAGTCCATGCTCCGGTAGGCTTGGCGGCTGCGCCAGAATTTTGTGCATGCGCACTCCGCCCATGACGTCACCCGCGCAGCGAACGAACGAATGGCTCGCCAGCCGACAGGATACGGTGCGCGCGCATGTACCGGCATCAGGAACGCGCCATCTTGAATTTCATTGTCTTGGAGGCATGCCATGTGCTTCAGTTAGACGTGGCAGTTTGGCTTTACATGCATGTAATATGCGAACAGCAATGCCATTAGGTATAAGGCTTAGCTGATTCAGCCCTTTCTTTTAATTTTTCCAATTCTTTGCACAATGAAGAAAATCTGCACTCCTGCATATTAAACGCAGATTTTGGACTTAATTTGAAATTTTGCACTTGCCTTTTTCTACTTTGTCGAGAGCTAGCATCATAGCTCCAAATCATAGCATTTCAAAATTTAAAATAATCCCACAGCAATGCTTAAAAATCAATTTCCAATTGAAAGGATTCGAAATATAAAGTTTATAAAGCTTTAATTTCTTTCAACAAAGATCAGATTGTCCTAGGAACCATCTTACCTAAGATAAGGTCTACATTTTTGTTATTGTGTTCAAATATTTTCAAGCTTTTGTGAAATGAGATGAGCAACCTATGTATTTAGTTTACCATAACCTGCACCAAGAGACTCAAATAACCTTTTCCGTAGTCTAAAGGCCAAAATCAACAAATATTTTTTATTGTTTTTTTTTTTTACCTCTTAGCCTTTATGGTATCAGGTTTATATATCATCATTTATATCTTGAAAAAAAGTTCTCATTTTTCTTAATTCAAAACGAAAGCTGCAGGTTATCACTTCAAAGCAAAAGCTTTGATTTATATTTTCAACCAATCCAAAAAGTTTTAACTTTTGTACACCCCATTTATGTGTTCATTCTTTTGAAGCTTAACCTATGACTGGTGTCACAATTACGACATGTAGTATCTAAAATATCTTAGTATCCCCCTGAACACTCATCTCTTCATAACTTTTCGGGCTATATAAGATAAACATCTCGAAAGGTAACACCTAAACTTTGATTCATATTGCTTCTTCGATTTTGTCTTGGTAAAAAATGAACTTAATGTGCATTCTGTCTGTTCTAATCTTTGAACTTGTTTCACATTAAGTGCACCAAACTAAACAGGAAGGCAAGAACAGTGGAAAGTACCATGCAGCAGACAGAAACTCACAGAGTTCCCAATACCAAGGATTTAAAGATTTAGTGTGGATTGTGGTAAAAAAAAAAAAACAAGAGAAGAACAAAAAGTGAGATTCGATAGAAATGAATGAGATAATAAACACATTTCATAATGTTATGTCATAAGAATAGTTTACTGAGTTATTTTGGGAAAATCCAGTCCATTTATAGAATGATCTCTTTAAATATAGGGCACCTATCGGTACTTTTTAGGGAAATTCTCATCTTTATAATGAGCGTTTACATAGAGCTATAAATAGATGAGGAAAGTACAGAATATTAAATGTTACTCAATATTCAAAATGCAAGATCATCCAAAGTTGTGCAAGGGATGGTTTGTGTGGCAAGTAATACTATATATAGATCTAGGTGGAATACAAAGAAAGACAAGGTGGCAATACAGCAAAGGTCTAAATTTCCTCAGTTATTGGCCCCGTCTCACTGTCATCGCCCCACAACAAAGATCCAGATGTAGACACTAAAGCTTTATTATGATATAGATTCTAGAAAATATTATTAACCGCTTAAGGATCATTTCGATGATATAAGTATTTATTTTTTGTCAATATAAGATATTTAAATCAATTTTAATAAGCAATATATCTCTACCTCATAAAGAAGAAATTATTTGCCAAAAGGGAATTGAAATTTAGATCTAAAGCTTTGTGAATGGAGTTAGTATTTGAAAGAGGTTTAAAAAAAACACTAAAACTATCTTTGTAGTCCACCTGTAATTTTGAAGAAGGGCTAAAAGTTGCAATTCGGTCTCAGTTGATAAACTGGCTACAAAATAGCTTTGCTTCTCGCAGTGAAGAAACATGATCTTACATTAGATCTAGATCGTTCTGGTACATGCAGAGGCCAGAGTAAAACATTGGTGATGTTCATTTCTTTTTGAGATGTTCTACAAAGGTTGTCTTGTAAAGACACCAGGCCATCATCCCCTTGTTTCATTTTTTTCGTTTCATGATAGCCTACTTTTAAAACCAAAATCAGATTTAGAATGAGTCTCAATCAACCCAGCGAGAATTAACTAAAATTGGACCCAAATCTAGACTTATAGATTAAGATCAAAGAGTTTAAGGGTGCTTTTTCAGCATTCAAATATTTTTATCTGACACGTCGTTTATTTTAATTCAGGCAACACAACACATTAGAGCATCAGTGGTTATGCGGTTAGAGCTTTCAGCCTGCTATCCGCATGGCCTTCTACGAGGGTTCGAGCCCTATACCGTCGGCAGGAGAAACTTGGGCCTCATCATTTCAAATCCAGTTTGATTGATTAATTGACTGATTGATTAATTGATTGATTGATTAATTGATTGATCATTGATTGATAGATCGATTGATTGATTGGGTGTTTACTAATCTCACTCCCTCATGAGTGGAGATCCCAGATTCAGATCTAGGCAAGGACAACTCTGAAAATCTATCTAAACCTAGATCCAGATTGAAATCTAGGTATGGTATCTTTATATGTCCCTTAGTAGATTCACTTCGAAAACGTTGGGTTCTTTTAGACGAAAAATGTTCAAAAGTTATCGTTTTGAGTATTTTTATCAATTACTGAAGGAGACTGGGCCTACCTGGTGACGGGGTCTGCCAACGATGGAGGGGAACACAGCCCGGGGGGCGTCGTCTCCGGCGAAG
>JAWDGP010003841.1:45000-55000 GCA_033675545.1 Elysia crispata
TCCTAAAAACGTTTTCACAATGCATGATCAAGAATATTTCCAATGAAATGTAATGTTTTATTTATTCAACTATTTATTTATATATATTTTTTGTTTCTGTTTGTTTCGTTTTTGGTTTGCTTGTTGCTTTTTTTTAATTTTGTTTCGTTTTTGGTTTGCTTGTTGCTTTTTGTTTAATTTTGTTTTGTTGTTGAGGGGCGGGGCTATGTAATGGTCGAAGATGACACTTGTACAAAGAAGAAAGCAAAAGGGAAGGCTGAATCGAAAGCGAAAGAGGTTAACAATACATAGATCAGTCACAAGAGAGAGAGAGAGAGAGAGAGAGAGAGAGAGAGAGAGAGAGAGAGAGAGAGAGAGAGAGAGAGAGAGAGAGAGAGATCTAAACTTAAAAGATTACGATTTGTTTAGGAAAACATATATGTAGGTGGATAAATAGATAGATAGATAGATAGATAGATAGATAGATAGATAGATAGATAGATAGATAGATAGATAGATAGATAGATAGATAGATAGATAGATAGATAGATAGATAGATAGATAGATAGATAGATAGATAGATCGATAGATAGATAGATAGATAGATAGATAGATAGATAGATAGATAGATAGATAGATAGATAGATAAAGTAAATAGTAAAATAGGTAATAAAACTGGTGTAAAAGAATTGAACCCCTCATTATAACAACAGTCACTAGGTTCGAACCCTCGACAGAGAACTGCTGCAGACCTCAAGGCTAGTGCAGATAACCCTCGACCACTGGGTCTCACTGACTTTACCAGAGAGGGAAGTTCTGACCTTCCGACACCAACTTAGAGCAGTTGTTGGTTAAGCGCCCTACCTACTGCGCCATTAAAATAAACTTCTCATATTTACAAAGCTTAATAATGACTACCAGAATGGTCAGTTCTGATCGTCCTAAACCAACTGGAGAGCAGTTGTCTGTCAAACGCTCTATCTACTCTACCATCATAATGTGAGTGGTCACTTTTCATGGAAACAATGCTTTGTACATAGTGACCGTCAGAATGGTCAGTTCTGACCGTCCTAGACCAACTGGAGAGCAGTTGTCTGTCAAACGCTCTACCTACTCTACTATCATAATGTGAGTGGTCACTTTTCATGTATTCAATGCTTTGTACATAGTGACCGTCAGAATGGTCAGTTCTGACCGTCTTAGACCAACTGGAGAGCAGTTGTCTGTCAAACGCTCTACCTACTCTACCATCATAATGTGAGTGGTCACTTTTCATGTAATCAATGCTTTGTACATAGTGACCGCCAGAATGGTCAGTTCTGACCGTCCTAGACCAACTGGAGAGCAGTTGTCTGTCAAACGCTCTACCTACTCTACCATCATAATGTAAGTGGTCACTTTTCATATTTACAAGGCTTTATAAATAATGACCACTACAATGGTCAGTTGTGACCCTCCGACACCAACTTAGAGCAGTTGTCTGTCAAGGGCTACCCACTTAGCAACCATAATGTACGGGGTCTACAATGCTTTTCAAGTGACCGCCAGAATGGCCGGTTCTGACTTCGCTAGACCAACCCTTCCTGGAGAACAGATGTCTGTCCAGCACTCTACCTTCTGACCCATTTTATGTGCTGGGTCACTTTTAATGTTTATTTTGCTTAACAATGACCCTCAGGATGGTCAGTTCTGACCTTGTGGGAGGGGGGGGGGGAGGTCAACTGAAAGCGGTATTAAACAGATGGAATTCTTATACTTGACCCTCAGAATGGTTAGGTCTGACCTTGTGGAGGGTCAACTGAGAGCTATGTTAACCAGATGGAACTCTCACACTTCTGATACCAAAAAAAAAATCACACTTTTAATACCAAGTGCTGGTTCCCATCACACGGGGGCCGGGAGTGATACAGTACCAGATAGATGGTACTGGCCAGGTGTGGGCTTTGATGGCTTGTCTCTCCTTTGATCTTACGAATTATGCGGAACACCTTGTCTTACAGTGTAGCTCTGCTTAGAGTATCTTTAGAAAACTACCCAAATTTGTCTGCGGTAGACTGCGCTTGCACTTTAATTTCGTCCTTGGGTAGTGGCGTCATAAGTTTTTTCTTGTTCATCAACCCATTTGAACAGAAGGAATGTAATTATTTTTGTTCAATGTTGTTTCTTAGGTCTTTTAAGGTCTTCTAAGGTGGCCATGCGGTAGATCTGCATCTCTGAGATGAGATTTACAAGGGGTTTTTTTTATATTCTGGGTTTGAAACTCGTCTTGAAAAGAGTGCTAAAGCCTCATCATTTCAACTCCGCCCTGCTTGACGGTTTTTTTTTTAGATTTGCAAGTTAGGATAAATCACTTTCATATACGTGGACGCACTATATCAGTCAATCTGGCAACCAACCGCTACAAATCCGAAAGAATATTTTACACAGCATTTTTTTTCTTTGTTGATATAGCCCCTCCATTACTAACTGATCTCAGGTTTTTTACATCTCTCTCTCTCTCTCTCTCTCTCTCTCTCTCTCTCTCTCTCTCTCTCTCTCTCTCTCTCTCTCTCTCTCTCTCTCTCTCTCTCTCTCTCTCTCTCTCTCTCTCTCTCTCTCTCTCTCTCTCTCTCTCTCTCTCTCTCTCTCTCTCTCTCTCTCTCTCTCTCTCTCTCTTTCTCTCTCTCTCTCTCTCTCTCTCTTTCTCCCTCTCTCGTTCTTTCTCTCTCTCACATTCTCCCTCTTAACCCTCTTTTCATGCAAGATTTTTCTAGAAACTTAAGGAACGTAAACCAACGCCGCTCCAATCTCTCCTGACTGGACAGCGTCCGACGCCTGGAGGTGCTAATTACTGGTCAGACCCTTGGGTCAGACGGTCAAGATGCAAATAGCCCTTCAAACACTGGACCATTAGTCAGCGGGCTGGCATCTTCTCAGCTATGCCCAGGAGTTTGAAGAACAGCAAACCTTAGGAGACATGAAATATAAGAAGAGATGATTTCTCCGGATGTTTTTACTATTTCGAGTTGCTGTGCAAAACACATCTTATGAAGTCACTATTGAAGGACGTAGTAAAGATTTCATAGGATATAGTTTTCTTTTTCAGACAAGGATGACCTTTCTATTTTAATTATTTTCAGAATTGGCTTTGACTCTTTCAAACATTGTAATGTCTCGACGCCTTTAACTAAGAGTTATCATGATAAGATATTTAGGAAAACTTAAGAGACGTTAAAAACATAAACGACAAAGAATTCGTGTAGTTTTATATCCTAGCAGATTCAGAAAATAATTTTATACGGGCGGCTTTCGGACGAGTCCAACATAGAAATGGCAAGGTGGTATAAAGGGTGTAAGGGTGCAAGGGTATCAAACACTAGCACATGTTGCTCCAGCCGCCTGTATAACCCAGGACCCCTCTGGTGTTGGTCCAAATCTCTAACTACTGTTCAATCTAACGCAACACATTTTCTCACATCTCATCTCAAAAAAAGTTCGATTGATTGTCTGAAGGTGGAGACAAAATACAAAAAATATATCTATCTGTGTATCTCCCAGACAAACCATAAAAATATATTTATCTTTCATTCTCCCAGTCAAACTACAAAAATATATCTATCTGTCTATCTCCCAGACAAACCATAAAAATATATTTATCTTTCATTCTCCCAGTCAAACTACAAAAATATATCTATCTGTCTATCTCCCAGACAAAATACAAAAAAAAAATATATCTATCTGTCTATCTCCCAGACAAACCATAAAAATATATTTATCTTTCATTCTCCCAGTCAAACTACAAAAATATATTTATCTTTCATTCTCCCAGTCAAACTACAAAAATATATCTATCTGTCTATCTCCCAGACAAACCATAAAAATATATTTATCTTTCATTCTCCCAGTCAAACTACAAAAATATATCTATCTGTCTATCTCCCAGACAAACCATAAAAATATATTTATCTTTCATTCTCCCAGTCAAACTACAAAAATATATCTATCTGTCTATCTCCCAGACAAACTACAAAAATATATCTATCTGTCTATCTCCCAGACAAACTACAAAAATATATCTATCTGTCTATCTCCCAGACAAACTACAAAAATATATCTATCTGTCTATCTCCCAGTCAAACTACAAAAATATATCTATCTGTCTATCTCCCAGACAAACCATAAAAATATATTTATCTTTCATTCTCCCAGTCAAACTACAAAAATATATTTATCTTTCATTCTCCCAGTCAAACTACAAAAATATATCTATCTGTCTATCTCCCAGACAAACTACAAAAATATATCTATCTGTCTATCTTCCAGACAAACTACAAAAATATATCTATCTGTCTATCTTCCAGACAAACTACAAAAATATATCTATCTGTCTATCTCCCAGACAAACTACAAAAATATATCTATCTGTCTATCTCCCAGACAAACCATAAAAATATATTTATCTTTCATTCTCCCAGTCAAACTACAAAAATATATTTATCTTTCATTCTCCCAGTCAAACTACAAAAATATATCTATCTGTCTATCTCCCAGTCAAACTACAAAAATATATTCATCTTTATATCTCCCATCCTTACTTTTGTTCTGAATGATTTTTTTCCCTTTGTTTCTTTTCACCTATCCCTGTATATATCTTTGTACTCTACCTTTTCAAAACCTTTTTTGCTGCGTTATATGAAAACAGCTCACACATTAAAATACATAACTTAGTCCTAAATCCATTTTATTCTCAAAGACGTATAGTATTAAGCTCAAGAACTTCTGACGTCACTTGGGACGGATAAATTTAAGAGACGCTGCTTTACAAAATCTAAATCTTGAAAAAGTATTTTAGCGTTGCATCTAAAAATAAATCAATTTGTTGCTATGAAATGGGCTGATAAATAACAAGGATAGATTCCGGTGCCGCGGAAGGGGGAGGTTATATTATGGCGGAACATTCATGTCAGTATCACCTGTTATCAGGCCAGATTGTTGCATCACTCCTGACGTAAAGCGCAACATCTGACAGTGAAGGAGATATCCGGTCTCCTGTAGAGAGAACACTGGGTCAATGGAACTAGGCTTTCCTTCTCTATCACTCTCTCTGTCTCCATCTCTTTACCTCTCTCTCTCTCTCTCACTCTCTCTCTCTCTCTCTCTCTCTCTCTCTCTCTCTCTCTCTCTCTCTCTTTCGGTCTTCTCTCCTCTTTTCTCTTTTTCTCTCTCTCTCTCTTTCTGAATATCTCTCTTTTTCTCTCTCTCTCTCTCTGTCTCTCTCTCTCTCTCTCTCTCTCTCTCTCTCTCTCTCTCTCTCTCTCTCTCTCTCTCTCTCTCTCTCTCTCTCTCTCTCTCTCTCTTTCGGTCTTCTCTCCTCTTTTCTCTTTGTCTCTATCTCTCTCTTTCTGCTTATCTCTCTTTTTCTCCCTCTCTCGCTCTGTCTAAAACTCTCTCTCTCTCTCTCTCTCTCTCTCTCTCTCTCTCTCTCTCTCTCTCTCTCTCTCTCTCTCTCTCTCTCTCTCTCTCTCTCTCTCTCTCTCTCTGTCTATCTATCTATCTATCTATCTATCTATCTATCTATCTATCTATCTCTCTCTTAGTGCATCCCTCTTACATGAACCAACAGCCTAACCATTTCCTGATCTAGCCAGGAATCTGTCCGCATCATTCATCACATGATATAGGGTAGCAGAAAAGGAAAGACCACCAGGCATACTTTCAAAAAATACAGAGAGAGAAAATGACAGACAAACAGGCACATACAGAGAAAGAAAGGGTGAAGCATAACAGTGGAAGAGAGGGATAGAGAGAAACAGGCACACAGGGAAAGAGATTGAACAAAGAGAAAGAGATTGAACAAAGAGAAAGAGAAAGTACAGAAAGAGAGAGAGAGAGAGAGAGAGAGAGAGAGAGAGAAAGAGAGTGTGTGTGTCTGTCTGTCTGTCTGTCTATACAACTATGTGTGAGTGTGTGTGTGTGAGAGAGAGAGAGAGAGAGAGAGAGAGAGAGAGAGAGAGAGAGAGAGAGAGAGAGAGAAACATTCCTTTTAGTCTAATTAGATAACTTGTTTATCTTTTCGAAAATTCCAAACAGACAGAACTGAAGTGAATCAAACCTGAGGATTCCATCCATCTAGCCACCATTATCTACCTGCGTTGTTATATTAACAAGGAATATTTTATGACATTGAGATAAATTTGATGGTTCTGAGCGGAAAACAAAACAAAAATAAAATAAAATGATAAAAACGTCCAGTATATTCTTTGAAGTTGATTGGGTAAAAGTAATAGCTTTTTTGATATGGGAAAAAAATTTCTTTTAAATTTAAGTTAGATCAGGGATTGCCTTACGGTTTTATTACATCTGCCTTTCCTATAATCTAAGAAGACGCATATCTTGTACCTCAATCTTGTTGACAAAAAACGATAAGATACGAAAGAAACCCATCAAACAGAACATGACAAAAGAATGAAAGTGTTTAGCGAAAGAATAAACTTAAAATTTCAAATTAAGAAAAAAAACTGATTAATTCTCTACTTTATCAAAATTTTTTGATCCTTTTAAACGCTTATTAGAAAGCATTATTTTTGAATAAAGTGCACAAAAGTTCACTGCCTTACGGGAATTCTTAGCCGCGCAGTTATTTGAACCTGCATGATAATGAATGTTTTAAAAAATCAGTTAAAAAAAAAAGATTTAGATTTTACAAAATAAGTTAACTTTTCCCTAGTGAGTTTAATTTCCATCTGCAGTGTCCATGCTATATGCATTTCTCAAAACATTTTAGAAAAATGAAAGGTGCCAAAGCCTAAGTTCTTTGAACTGCTAAAACCTTTTGCAGTTGATTCTTAGGATTTTGGTGGCACTTACAGGAGTTCCAAGGAGGGCCTTTTCTTTAATATAAAAAGAAAATCAAATTACTTTTTCTTAGAAAGAGTATTAACCGCATTAAAAAAAAAATAAATCAATTTAAAAAAAAAAAATAAAAAAAAAATAATAATAATAATAATAATAATAATAATAATAATAATAATAATAATAATAATAATAATAATAATAATAATAATAATAATAATAATAATAATAATAATAATAATAATAATGATAATGATAATAATAATAATAATAATAATAATTATAATAATAATAATAATAATAATAATAATAATAATAATAATAATAATAATTTTTTTAATTGGTCTCAGGCTTGTTTAATGCTCAATGGTTCAGCTAAAAATAGGTACAGTGTACAAGCTATTATAAAGCCGTAACCACCTGTAGACTTTTAAAGGAGCGTCGGGAAAAGTAATCCAAGAAACTTGCCCATATAGGATCAAAGAGGCAGTTGGAGCTTCATGCACATCTGGAATGTTAATTAGGTCACCGGAAACCTGTGATGATAGCTCGAAAGTTGCATGAGTTTACTCTGATATTGAGAAAAAGATCTACCATACCCGCATGAACTAAACCTTGTTAAAAGGATGTTTAGGAATCATGGCTCTATTCGTCGATTTACATAGTGATTGTGGTAGCTGTAGTAGAGTAGTAGTAGTAGTAGTAGTAGTAGTAGTAGTAGTAGTAGTAGTAGTAGTAGTAGTAGTAGTAGTAGTAGTAGTAGTAGTAGTAGTAGTAGTAGTAGTAGTAGTATTAGTAGTAATACCAGTAGCAGTAGTATTAGTGGTGGTGGTGGTGGTAGTAGTAGTATTAGTAGTAATACCAGTAGCAGTAGTATTAGTGGTGGTGGTGGTGGTGGTAGTTGTAGTAGTTAAGTATTATATATTTTACATGTATCACGAAATACTGGAATGAAGTTGTGCAGCTATTTTAACGCAAATGTCCAAAGGTGATTCTAGTTTCAGATATAATGGACAATCTTATTGAAACTTAAAAATATGTTTTACAAAAAATGTTGAATGGTATCAGGGCTAAGATTGTATCTCTGGTTGTTACGGTTTCGCCCGGAGATCTCAAGCTGATTCCTGAAAAACGAACAAAAAAAACACCATTAGTCTTGCCAGAGGTAACAAGTCAAGACATCCAAACAATCCGCTGACCGTGGACGTTTTCCATGACGCATTCCCACAAGGTCACGTCGTGCCTGCATTAAGTGGAAGGTCCATTGATAGAACTGTTTGAAGACAAGGCAGTGAAAGAACCATACACAACGAAACATGAATATAAAGTGAGACTAGAGATCTAAAGATTAGAGTAACAGATAAAGGAATATAAAATAAATAAATAAATAAATAAATAAATAAACAGCATTAGGAATGACCAACCTAGAACCATCCCAGTACTGATAAAAAGGACCAAAAGAAAGACAAGTTCAATTGGAAGGCTGGTTCTAGATTCAGGTGATAGCAGGAAAGAGCGGCTAAAGTGAGCGTTGAGCTTATAGAGAGCTTTATCACCTCCATCTGTGAGTCACTCACTCGCCTGGGATCCTGCCTGCTCCTCCATCTCACACTGTGAGTCTATCTTGGGGGATGTGCGCTACATGGTGAGCAGATGGTAGAGACCTAGCCTACAGTTAGGCGCAAAAAGTGAGCCTAGATATCAGAGTATTATAGTACTCTGTTACCTAGACCTAGACTAAGAACGTGAGCCTAGATCTACGCAAGGAAAGTGAGCTTAGGTCTAGGTCTCGGGGTTCGCACTATAATCGAGTGTTCCATATGTCAGCATAGAGCTGGGCTTATCAGCTCTCTGTCTTGCTGTCTCGGCTAAGTTAACTGTGATTAAATTCTTGTTTTATTTGTTCTTTTTTTATTTATTTTTTTTCCTATTTTTTTTTCTTCATAACGGGGAAATTGTGATAGATATTTTCATTGTTCAAACGGGAGTGAAAGATGTTTTCATCTCTCGAAGAAATCAACGAATAACATAAAATATCGAAATAAAAACGATATTTTTCAGAACTGTCGATAAATTGATTCAATAGTATCGATATAGCGATATATTAATTATTGCAACAGACATCAACGGTTACCGTCTTAGTTTGCTAGATTTGAAACTTACTCCCGTTTTACCCTCACCATCTTCAGATGATAAACATTGGTTACGTTTACTCCTAGCTTCAGAAACTGTGACTTTTTTCCCCAAAAACACTCCGCATTTCACAAAATCTCGCGTATATCGCTATTTATATGATCGGTGATGCATGAAAAAAAGATTTAATTCTACAAATCATTAAAGTTTGTATAATCCTATTTTTTCCAAAGATATTTTTACATATTCAATATCAGGCCATATTATCGTATTCTCTCGATCTGGGTTTGATAGATTTAGTTTGCAGTCTGCCCTTTCGTATAAACCTAAAAGATAAAGGAGATCTTGATTGTTGTTGCTTTTACAAGATCAGTTTTTCATTCCTGATCAGTTTCATTACCTCATGTTAATAAATTTTAAACGAATGGTAAACGACAGTAGGCTTATATAGTAATCAGCACAGAAAATGTAGATTGTATCATCCATGTCTTCTGAACGCCCTGTCACGTGATAGTATATCGCGCCAGGAGGTCAATAACCCCCGACATGACATGCGCACCAACTGTGCTCGTTGAACGCACTGCTGCGCATAAGGCCTGCTTAGTCTTGCTGCTTCCTTTCCCATCCTGCACGCTTTATCATTGACGTAAAACCCGCGCTAATCTCTTCATCCTACTTCCAGTGGCACCACAGTCCAACTGTCAGACTGTCAGGGCTTTGACGTCTGCTGTTGATGGAATAGCCTCGGCTACTCCTTGTTCTTAGCCTACTGAAATCTGCACGGATCTAACGTCGCAAATGAGAGAGTGGCTCCAAGGTGGAGTAAGGTTGGGCTTCACTAGCCCCATCCTATATGTGATATTGCTCAAGCATAAACGGTTAGAGTCAGCATTTGTGAAAGATGGTCGAAAAATATCAAATCATAGTTTATCTTAAAGGGATTTTCATTTCCAGAAACAGAATCGATTCATGTAACTTTCTACTGGAACCTCTCTCTCTCTCTCTCTCTCTCTCTCTCTCTCTCTCTCTCTCTCTCTCTCTCTCTCTCTCTCTCTCT
>JAWDGP010003841.1:60000-90000 GCA_033675545.1 Elysia crispata
TAAACAGTAAAAAAACAGTTCGGCTCTAAGTTTCAGCGCTTCGCTCTCTGCGACAAACCGTTGCTCGGAACGTGGCCCGGAAGGAAGAGCTCATACGGTAAAACACGAAGAAGTTCACAGCTCCGTTGGACGAGTCTGCCAACATGATGCCGTAGTTGACAAACTCAAACAGGTAGTGGTGCCGCCTCAGGAAGTAAAAGTCGTAGACGATATACTTGGCGAGATAATGGGCGATTCTGGGCGCGAGGCAGGCGATGTAGATGATGATGATGACCAGAAGCATCTTGACGACCTGCTGGTCTCGCTTGAGAAGACTCTGCCGCTGTTTCTGCTGATCTTCACTCTTCGCTTGAGATGAAGATTGGTCGTGTTGGGAGGACATGCTGCCTTGACCTGCCCTGAACTTTGACCCTTGTTTCAGCTTGAAAATGATGATGACCGTGGCGACAACGATAACGGCGAAAGCTGCCAGAGGCCAGAGAATCCCCGAGAGGTTGTAGTACAGGAACAGCGGCCCGTCGTGCCTGCGGTAAAACTCGTTCTTTACAGCTATCGCCACCGTGGCGTTAAGCATGGCACTCCACTCCCAAATGACGTCGTAAATACCGAACATCACCGCAAAGGCTCCGAAAACTACGACGGATATGACGAGACAAGCTGTGAGGGTAACTCGGGGAGTCAGTAGCCACTTCACCTTGAGAGGAATACTGACACACAGACATCGCTCTACAGCCACGTAGGCCGCCATGACACTTGTGACGTAACTGCTGAAGCAGATGAGATAGTTGAACACGATTGTGCTGATGTTGAGCCAGCTGTAGGCGGCGACGGGGTCAAACAAAGACAAGATACCAGAGAAGCTGTTCAAGATTCCCGCTATACACTTCAGGAGGTCCCACACCGAGATGGTTGTCATGGAGACGGCCACGCTTTCCTTAAAGCCTTGTCTGGAAGATCAGAGAAACAAAGATTTGAACAGAATGAAAAGGAATCTATTTAAGAACAATATAGAAATGAAATAAAGATTTGTAAAGACTGAAAAGGAAAGAAACTATTGAAGAACAATAATTATAGAAATGAAATAAAGATTTGTACAGAATAAAAAGGACAGAAACTATTGAGAACAAAAAAAATTTAATTAAGTATAAATTAGCTGATCAAAGAGTACAGGCAGAATAATCAAGATCTTAACAAAGGAAACAAGCAATTTTCACATATCCTCGGCAAAACCTCAGTGATGTCAAAAATCATTTTATTTCAAGAACGTTTTTGGTCAAGGAATGAGAAAATGGATCATCAGGGCTTTTAGAGACGCACCACGTTTTATAAAGAACTTTTTAGAGCTTGGATTTGCCAAGCAACTGTTAGAGATCTAGAAAATTGAAAGCCGGCTTCGTAGAATGAGATTCTTAGAAAAACGATGTATGAAATTCTTCGAAAAGCGTAGGATGAGATTCTTAGAAAAACGTTGGGCACGTTGAGGTAAATAACTATCTCACCCCACCTGATACCTGAGCTAAGACTTAAATCATTCTGTCACATAAAGGATGATTATGGTATCAGTAACGAAAAATACACCCAAAAAATAAATACATAAAAATGGCAACAGGATAAAAACAACTTCTATAGAGAGTGAACCTCACTTGGCATATACAATGATGACCAGCGAATTGGTGACGATACCGGTGACGAAAATGCTGAAGATGACCACATAGTCCAGGGTGATCTCCAGGATCTTCCGCTTCCGGGTGTCCAGGAAGGGTAAATAGTACGGAGTTGTTGCCCCTGTCGTAAGGGTGATGTCGCCCGAAACTTCCGTACTGAACATTGTTCAAATTATTCCGAGAAAGATGAACAAATGTCTGATGTTCACTTCACCTGGTAGAATAAATCAAATCATACATGGGTTTATTGTCCAACATAGAAAGAAAATAACTTTTGACACCAATACTGAACTTTGAACGATTACTAACAAATATATTTTTTCAAGAGCCTTGTAATGGGCACCATTAGGTAGATAATCGCCAATTTTATATTTATGTCTTGTGTTTACAATTTAGAGCGCTAAGGCGCCGAGGATAAGCTGTGTTCAGGGACTAAACAAAAGTAGTGGCTTTGTTTCATTAGTTGTACAAGGACTAGCCTTGCATATACATGTAGTTTGATATATGGCTGGACGTGAAGGGAAAAAAACAGAGAGGCCGCATCTTCTACATTTAAAAAAAAAAACCCAGTTTTTAAGATTATTCGATTTGTGATCTTTTTTTTAATCTCCAGCACAAGCAATGGGGTATTTTGTGTGCGTGTATCTTTATGTGTGTGTGTATATATATATGTGTGTATATATATATATATATATATATATATATATCAGTTTTAAAACATAAGATATTTTCCTGAAGTTAGCATATCTTGCTCTCATTTTCGGTCGCATAATTTTTTACATTCATGTTCGAAGCACCCCAGAAAATTTTTTTTTCTTTCAACCTTGATTCTGTTCCATTTTATTTTCGAGGTAAAACGCTGCGAAAAAAAGAAGAGCGCAAGAGAAACCAGATCTTAAGCCCTAAAGCCAGCGTTTGAATCAAAGTCATAAATATGGTGAAAGAGATTTTTCGATGACAGAACATCTCCCTAGACATAGACTGTACAGAAAATCTCGTGTTCTTGAAAACAAACAAAGGTGACAGCCCCATAGGTGGAGTCTGCTAACATTATGTCACAGTAAACAAACTCGTACAGAAGATCATGTGATGGTGAGTCTCCGGAAACAACGGGCGGTGACGCGATATTTAGCGAGATACTGGGTGACTCTGGGAGCGAGGCAAGTGATGTAGATTATAGTTATAACAACAAGCGTCTTAAAGCCTTGCCACTTTTTGCTTTTTTTTTTGACGTTTCTTTGTCTTCTTAGATACCATAAAAGATTTCTTGGGCATGCGCAATTAACCTCTGACGTACAATAACTCTTTACCACAAGATCCTGGTTTTTTTTTTTTATTTTGACGATGTGTTTGATTGCTAGGGCTTCAGTGGAATTAGCACAAACATGAAGCCATTACCTACACCGTTTTGCTAAGACCTTTAAAACTTTGCAACGCTATTCCGTCTAACTTTCGCCTCAGGTCTTGTTAAATCTTGAACATTTACCCCTTTTTATCTTATCTTAATACCTCGATAATTCCAGAGGCAGCTGCTTGGGCATTTATCTTCCACAGATTATGTGATAATATTGCATAATATATCTTCATATATTATTATTCTGTCATTGTCTCAGAAATCTGAGTTTGGTTTCTGGCACAAATCAATAGGAGTAATATTGATTGAGGGTTCTTAGGTGACATTGTAGTAATAATGAGCGGGAAATGTGAGTCAAAATTGGCGCATCTCTCATCAAAGAGTCTTTATGTAGAAAAAGAATAATTTTGGCTTTTATCCAGCAACTGGTTACATCAAAATGACGAAACAACTTTATCATCTCAAGATCATCAATTATTATTTTCATCACTTATTAGGTAAAAAAAAAACTTGAAGATGATAATTTGGAACTGTAAAGACAGCAGTTTTAAACCCTTAATTTTCCTTTGGGGAATTTGTTTGCACATTTCCTTTCGTCCATGTTTGAACTTAAAAATAGTTAAACAAATTAATAACTTTTTGGGAGTTGGTCAGAATTATCTCAACACACGTATTAAAGCCAGTTTTCTTGAGGAAATTAATTTATTGCTTTAAAATGGATTTTTTCCTAACGAATGAAGCCCAGAGATCCCCATATAAGACAGAGACTTTTGGGATGTGGAAACGGATCCAGCGTCAGAGTATTTCTTTTTCCAGCTCGGCCGTACCCGACGGCTGCTTGTGTGATCGGGTAAAATTTTTTATTGAATTTACTATTGAGGAGAACAAAGCAACCGATAAAAACAATCTCCTAGAGTTGTTGAGTATAAACAATGAGATTTTACTTAGAGTTATGTTCCCTAGACGTCATAAGATTGCCAGCGCCGATCATTCACAAAATAATGTTTAGGAAACTGAAGTCTGTACTATAGTATACAAATTTACCTTGTAGAATTTTATTTTATGTAATCTTTGTCTTTATAATGATTCTGACAGCTCCAAGACAAATCAGCGTCCTGTTACATTAGATAAGCAAACCTGGAGTACCGAATAAAGTGGAGTAGGCTAACAAACTCGAAGGAACAGTTTAAGACACAAATGATAAATGATTTATAATTAAATATTTATCCATTTATTTATTTATTTTGTTTATTTATTTATTTATGTTATAGTTTTCTACGCGTGATGAGCTAACCAAGAAAACGAAAACTGGAGCATGGAGCTGACTTACAACTCGAAGGAACCTTTTACCGAGCTACCAATGATAAAATGGTTTTAATTATTTAGTCACCGATTGTTTTTCTTTTAATTTATTTTATTTAATATTCATCGATGCTATTGTCCTCTTTACAAAAATCCTGAAGACTTCATCACGATAACATGGGTTTTTTTTTTAATCAATATTCATGTCCAAATCACTATATTTATAAAAAAGAAAAAAACAATTAATACACAGGCCACAAAACCCAAAATGTAAATATACTTAAATTTCTTCTTGGTCTAGCGGTAAAGACTCGGCTTCCTGGCCAGGACGTCCCGGGTTCAGATCTAAAGGAGAGCTTTTTTTTAACATGATTTTCTCGCCTCAAAGACATATAGAATGAGTATCCGGCTATAGGCTTTGGTGAAATACCCCCCTCAGAGCGCAAGAAAACTGTTATTTCTAATTCTACCCCTTGAACTCAGGTTATAGGTGGAAAGAAGCGCAATAATGACTTCTGTAAGTAGATGTATGAATTAAGGCCAGACTGTGACATGATGATCGAGAGGTTTATCATAAAGGGAACCATACATCTACAACACTTCATTTCTTTTACTTTCCATTTTTTTTAAAAAAGACCAAAATAATATTGAGGCTAAAGTTGATTCATTTTCAATAAACACTTTATTATATATACTATTAGCATTAGTATTTTACAATCGCTAGTCAAAGATGAAAAACGCCCAAAGTTGTGTATTTTCGCCACAAATATTTCAAGATCATCTTTGGATTAGACATTGATTCGCAAATGTAAACCAATAACCTTTATTTTATTGATTGATTTTATGTTTATTTTTTGTTATTTCTATTTTTTGTTTTACAGAATAATTGGAAAGCTGCGAGTTTGACCGATCTCAGTTTTGTTTCATTCTCTTCCTGACTCTGACGACTAAATTTGGACTTAACACCTCCAGGCGTGGCTGAAAGAAATGATTTTTGACTTTACACCATTGAGCGTGGCTTAAAGCACTGAATTTTGACGTTACATCATTTGGCGTGGTTTAAAGCACTGAGTTTTGACCTTGCACCATTGGGCGTGGCTTAAAGCACTGAGTTTTGACCTTACATCATTGGGCGTGGCTTAAAGCACTGAGCTTTGACCTTATACCATTGAGCGTGGCTTAAAGCACTGAGTTTTGACCTTACACCATTGAGCTTGGCTTAAAGCACTGAGTTTTGACCTTACACCATTGAGCTTGGCTTAAAGCACTGAGTTTTGACCTTACACCATTGGGCGTGGCTTAAAGCACTGAATTAGATGCTAATCGAGAAGTAGATTTGAAAATGAAAGTCAGAACATTGGTTTTAGTCTTTGTGTTATGCCTGGCTTTTATCGAAATAATAAGAATCTTGAGTTATCTTTGAAATAAATATGACTATCCAAATGTAACACTTTATCCTGATTTTAGTTTCTCTTATATTCCAATGGAAGACCAAACCTCTTTTTATATTAAAAAGTGGATTGACAAATTTTTATAATTTTATCTCATAAATCAGACCTGACCTATCTGTCCTGATAGAGGACAGATAAAATGAATTTTTTTTAAATAAAGCAAATTCCCTATGAAAAAACAGATGGAATGAAACTGTATTAAGCATTTAGGAGAATTTTCAAAAAACACTGCAAAGCATTTCGCTGTTATTTATTTCTTGTGTCTTTGATATTTTTTCTTTCGATACTTTCATATTTGCTACCACTTTTTTTCCTTATGCATTCACTGCTGCTATTGTAGTCGTCAATGTAGTGTCTTTCATTATAAATGATGCCCTTTCTTCTTCTTCTTCTTCTTCTTCTTCTTCTTCTTCTTATTATTATTATTATTATTATTATTATTATTATTATTATTATTATTATTATTATTATTATTATTATTATTATTATTATTATTGTTATTTTATTGTTGATTTTTTTTGCCTAGATCTGGTGAATAATCTCTTAAACAGACTCAAACGTCTAAAATCTCGCACCACTGATGCTGAAATACTGGAAAACATAAACAATACGAAGGTTGAAGAGAGCATAATCAATTCTGGGCGAAAAGAAAATCAAAGATTCGTATTCCGCATTATTGTGCAGCAATTTCATAAAAAGAATCAAGAAAACTGCAATACGAGAAATACCAGTATACCAGTATACAAGATTTCCAAAAAAAAAAAAAAAATTTTGTGTCGTCGGAAAACATAGAAGGTTACATTTGAAATATTCGCAAAATTGTAACTTTAAGATTGAAGAAAAACAAACAAACAAGTTGTCAGGGTTTCTCTTTTAAATTGTGCATTTATATAAACAATACAGTTATAAGTATCTGTTTGTAAGACATATGTATCCAAAAACCTTTCTAAAGAAATATTTAAGACGTAGGAGATCACAAAAATGGAATTTTACAATGGTCTCTTATTTATATTCAGAGCTAATTCACCACACATTTCATACATTTCCGTAAAAGGATTGGATGTTGTTGCATTTATAACAACAAGAAATCTACTCCGATTGAAAGTTTATAGAGGTTTTCTCTGATGATCTTGAACGCCTTCTGTATTGTCTCAGAGGACAAAACGTTGGGTAAATAAGAATACGCAGCTTGTTTTTAGATCTCGATCTGTTTCTTATTCATTATCATAAACCAGTAGTTTAAAATAAAGCAGTCCAACATTTGGGTCTCATAGCCGTATAATAATCGTTTAAAAGCATCTTTAAATAGATTAGGAAAATACGGAATTAACCGAGTTCATATAATTTATTGAATTTCCAAGAAAACAAAATCCCCTGTTTAACGCAACATTTCCATCGATGTCATAGCTATGTCTGAAGAAAGTTTGGGTTTTTCCGATTGGCAGAACATCGCCCTAAACTTGGACCGGAAAGAAGAGCTCATGCTGTAGAAAACAAAGAAGTTCACGGCCCCATTGGTGGAGTCTGCAACCATGATGCCGTAGTTGACAAACTCAAACAGGTAGTGGTGCCGCCGCAGGAAGTAAAAGTCGTAGACGATATACTTGGCGAGATAATGGGCGATTCTGGGCGCGAGGCAGGCGATGTAGATGATGATGATGACCAGAAGCATCTTCACGACCTGCTGGTCTCGCTTGAGAGAATTTTGCCCTTGCCGTTGATTGTCGTGACCTTTGCTCTGGGCGGAAGATCCACCGTGTTGGGACGACATGCTCTTTTGGCCTAACCTGAACTTTGACCCTTGCCTCAAACGTGCTATGATTATTATAGTAGAAGCCAAGATAACGACAAAAGCGGCCAAAGGCCATAGAATCCCCGACAGATTGTAGTAAGCAAAGAGAGGTTCCTCGTGGTTTATGTAGAACTCGCTTTTCTTATAAATCGCCACCGTAGCGTTAAAAGTATCATTCCAGATCCAAATCACGTCGTAAATACCGAACATCACCGCAAAGGCTCCGAAAACTACGACAGAAATGACGAGACAAGCTGTCAAGGTAACTCGGGGAGTCAGTAGCCACTTCACCTTGAGAGGAATACTGACACACAGACATCGCTCTACAGCCACGTAGGCCGCCATGACACTTGTGACGTAACTGCTGAAGCAGATGAGGTAGTTGAACACGATTGTGCTGATGTTGAGCCAGCTGTAGGCGGCGGCGGGGTCATATAAGGTCAAGATGCCGGAGAAATTGTTCAGCACTCCCGCGATACACTTGATCAGGTCCCACACCGAGATGGTTGTCATGGAGACGGCCACGCTCTCCCTGAACCCTATTCTGGAAGTTGGGAGGTTGGTGTGGGAGGCGGAGGAGTAACGGGCTTTTGAGGTCAAATGAGGGAAAATGAATCTAGTACTTAAGTTGTAATGAGTAGGGAAATATAGTTGTGAAAATTGTTATAGTCTTAACAGATTAGCCGATACCAATAGGATGTAAGATAAGGTAGGTGATAGTGTTTCTTATGTTGATGTCAACTGTTCTGACGATGATGTTGGTAATATTGATGGAGACTGTGATCTAGATGCTCCTTGTGTTTGGGAAGAAGATAATAACATGATGATGATGATGATGATGTTGGTAATATTGATGATGATGATGATGATGATGTTGGTAATATTGATGAAGACTGTGATCTAGATGCTTCTTGTGTTTGGGAAGAAGATAATAACATGATGATGATGATGATGTTGGTAATATTGATGATGATGATGATGATGATGATGATGTTGGTAATATTGATGATGATGATGATGATGATGATGATGTTGGTAATATTGATGATGATGATGATGATGATGATGTTGGTAATATTGATGAAGACTGTGATCTAGATGCTCCTTGTGTTTGGGAAGAAGATAATAACATCATGATGATGATGATGATGATGATGATGATGATGATGAGAGGGATGACGGTAATGATTTGAAGATTATGGTAGTAATATTGATGATGATGATAGTGATGATGATGATGATGATGATGATGATGATGAGAGGGATGACGGTAATGATTTGAAGATTATGGTAGTAATATTGATGATGATGATAGTGATGATGATGATGATGATGATGATGATGATGAGAGGGATGACGGTAATGATTTGAAGATTATGGTAGTAATATTGATGATGATGATAGTGATGATGATGATGATGATGATGATGATGATGATGATGATGTGGATAATGATGAGGATGATGATGATGATGATGATAATAATAATCATGATGACTACGTAAAGACATTGAACTGATGAGGAAAAAAGCTTTAAAGCTTTAAAAGCCTTACTGTCTATCATTGTTTTACCATTTTCTTCTTCTCTCAGTTTGGTTCGGATTTTCAGATTATGTTAGCATATTATTTGTTTTTATTTAGAATATTGAAGATTCTTGTTTGGTGAATTTTAATTTTAACTAAAGGTACTATACATTCTTATTTTCCGTACAGAAAAATCGAAGATAACACACTTTAATTATATTCTTATTTTGCGATTGTAAATTCTAAGTAAAGACACTATAATATTATATTGTATTTTGCATACAGTAAATTCTAACTTAAGACATTATTTATTCTTATTTTCCGTACTGTAAATTCTAACATAAGACACGATAATGTTTTATTATTTTTTGTGTACTGTAAATTTCTACTTAAGACACCATATATTCTATTTTTCTGCACAGTATAATCGAACTCATGACACAATATTTTTGTAAGTTGCGTACTGTAGATTTTAACGTAAGAGAATATATATATTCTTATTTTGCATGCCGTGAATTCTAACTTATGACGCTATTATATTCTTATTTTGTGTACTTTAGATGAGTTAGACACACTATAAATTCTTATTTTGTGTTCTTAATATTCGAGTTGAACACACTATATATTCTTATTTTGTGTACCTTAGATTTTTATTGAACACACCAGATATTCTTATTTTGTGTATTTTAGATTCTAATTAAACACACTACATGTTCTTCTGTTGTGTACTTTAGATTCCAGTTGAACACACTATATATTTTTGTTTCCTGTACTTTATATTCGAGTTTAACACACTATATATTCTTATTTTGTGTACTTTAGACCAGAGCTGAACATACTATATATTCCTATTTTGTGTGTTTTAGATTAGAGTCGAACGTAATATATATTCTTATTTTGTGTATTTTAGATTCTAATTGAACACGCTAAATATTCTTATTTTGTGTGCACTATATTATATTTAAACACACATTATATTCTTGTTTCGTATAGTTTAAATTCAAGTTGAACATACAATATGTTTTTTTTTTGGTGTGTGTGTGTGTATTTTAGATTATTGTTGAACATGCAATATATTCTTATTTTGTGTAATTACGATTCCAGTTGAACACACCTTATATTCTTGTTTTGTGTACTTTAGATTCCAGTTGAACACACCTTATATTCTTCTTTTGTGTACTTTAGATTCCAGTTGAACACACCTTATATTCTTGTTTTGTGTACTTTAGATTCCAGTTGAACACACCTTATATTCTTGTTTTGTGTACTTTAGATTCCAGTTGAACACACCTTATATTCTTGTTTTGTGTACTTTAGATTCCAGTTGAACACACCTTATATTCTTGTTTTGTGTACTTTAGATTCCAGTTGAACACACCTTATATTCTTGTTTTGTGTACTTTAGATTCCAGTTGAACACACCTTATATTCTTGTTTTGTGTGCTTTAGATTCCAGTTGAACACACCTTATATTCTTGTTTTGTGTGCTTTAGATTCCAGTTGAACACACCTTATATTCTTGTTTTGTGTGCTTTAGATTCCAGTTGAACACACCTTATATTCTTGTTTTGTGTACTTTAGATTCCAGTTGAACACACCTTATATTCTTGTTTTGTGTACTTTAGATTCCAGTTGAACACACCTTATATTCTTGTTTTGTGTACTTTAGATTCCAGTTGAACACACCTTATATTCTTGTTTTGTGTGCTTTAGATTCCAGTTGAACACACCTTATATTCTTGTTTTGTGTGCTTTAGATTAGATCTGAACACAATGAACATTTTTATTTTGTGCACTTTGGATTCGAGTGGAACATACTATATATTCTTATTTTGTGTGACTTAGATTCTAATTGAACGCACCCTATATTCTTATTTTGTGTGACTTAGATTCGAATTGAACGCACCTTATATTCTTATTTTGTGTGACTTAGATTCTAATTGAACGCACCCTATATTCTTATTTTGTGTGACTTAGATTCTAATTGAACGCACCCTATATTCTTATTTTGTGTGACTTAGATTCTAATTGAACGCACCCTATATTCTTATTTTGTGTGACTTAGATTCTAATTGAACGCACCTTATATTCTTATTTTGTGTGACTTAGATTCTAATTGAACGCACCTTATATTCTTATTTTGTGTGACTTAGATTCTAATTGAACGTACCTTATATTCTTATTTTGTGTGACTTAGATTCTAATTGAACGCACCTTATATTCTTATTTTGTGTGACTTAGATTCTAATTGAACGCACCTTATATTCTTATTTTGTGTGACTTAGATTCTAATTGAACGCACCCTATATTCTTGTTTTGTGTGACTTAGATTCTAATTGAACGCACCCTATATTCTTATTTTGTGTGACTTAGATTCTAATTGAACGCACCCTATATTCTTATTTTGTGTGACTTAGATTCTAATTGAACGCACCCTATATTCTTATTTTGTGTGACTTAGATTCTAATTGAACGCACCTTATATTCTTATTTTGTGTGACTTAGATTCTAATTGAACGCACCTTATATTCTTGTTTTGTGTGACTTAGATTCTAATTGAACGCACCATATATTCTTATTTTGTGTGACTTAGATTCTAATTGAACGCACCCTATATTCTTATTTTGTGTGACTTAGATTCTAATTGAACGCACCTTATATTCTTATTTTGTGTAACTTAGATTCTAATTGAACGCACTTTATATTCTTATTTTGTGTGACTTAGATTCTAATTGGACGCACCCTAAATTCTTATTTTGTGTGACTTAGATTCTAATTGGACGCACCCTAAATTCTTATTTTGTGTGACTTAGATTCTAATTGAACGCACCTTATATTCTTATTTTGTGTGACTTAGATTCTAATTGAACGCACCCTATATTCTTATTTTGTGTGACTTAGATTCTAATTGAACGCACCCTATATTCTTATTTTGTGTGACTTAGATTCTAATTGAACGCACCTTATATTCTTATTTTGTGTGACTTAGATTCTAATTGAACGCACCTTATATTCTTATTTTGTGTGACTTAGATTCTAATTGAACGCACCATATATTCTTATTTTGTGTGACTTAGATTCTAATTGAACGCACCCTATATTCTTATTTTGTGTGACTTAGATTCTAATTGAACGCACCTTATATTCTTATTTTGTGTGACTTAGATTCTAATTGAACGCACCCTATATTCTTATTTTGTGTGACTTAGATTCTAATTGAACGCACCCTATATTCTTATTTTGTGTGACTTAGATTCTAATTGAACGCACCCTATATTCTTATTTTGTGTGACTTAGATTCTAATTGAACGCACCCTATATTCTTATTTTGTGTGACTTAGATTCTAATTGAACGCACCTTATATTCTTATTTTGTGTGACTTAGATTCTAATTGAACGCACCTTATATTCTTATTTTGTGTGACTTAGATTCTAATTGAACGCACCCTATATTCTTATTTTGTGTGACTTAGATTCTAATTGAACGCACCTTATATTCTTATTTTGTGTGACTTAGATTCTAATTGAACGCACCTTATATTCTTATTTTGTGTGACTTAGATTCTAATTGAACGCACCCTATATTCTTATTTTGTGTGACTTAGATTCTAATTGAACGCACCTTATATTCTTATTTTGTGTAATTTAGATTCTAATTGAACGCACCTTATATTCTTATTTTGTGTGACTTAGATTCTAATTGAACGCACCTTATATTCTTATTTTGTGTGATTTAGATTCTAATTGAACGCACCTTATATTCTTATTTTGTGTGACTTAGATTCTAATTGAACGCACCTTATATTCTTATTTTGTGTGACTTAGATTCTAATTGAACGCACCCTATATTCTTATTTTGTGTGACTTAGATTCTAATTGAACGCACCTTATATTCTTATTTTGTGTGAGTTAGATTCTAATTGAACGCACCTTATATTCTTATTTTGTGTGACTTAGATTCTAATTGAACGCACCCTATATTCTTATTTTGTGTGACTTACATTCTAATTGAACGCACCTTATATTCGTATTCTGTGTGACTTAGATTCTAATTGAACGCACCTTATATTCTTATTTTGTGTGACTTAGATTCTAATTGAACGCACCTTATATTCTTATTTTGTGTGACTTAGATTCTAATTGAACGCACCTTATATTCTTATTTTGTGTGACTTAGATTCTAATTGAACGCACCCTATATTCTTATTTTGTGTGACTTAGATTCTAATTGAACGCACCCTATATTCTTATTTTTTGTGACTTAGAGTCTAATTGAACGCACCTTATATTCTTATTTTGTGTGACTTAGATTCTAATTGAACGTACCCTATATTCTTATTTTGTGTGACTTAGATTCTAATTGAACGCACCTTATATTCTTATTTTGTGTGACTTAGATTCTAATTGAACGCACCTTATATTCTTATTTTGTGTGACTTAGATTCTAATTGACCGCACCCTATATTCCTATTTTGTGTGATTTAGATTCTAATTGAACGCACCTTATATTCTTATTTTGTGTGACTTAGATTCTAATTGAACGCACCTTATATTCTTATTTTGTGTGACTTAGATTCTAATTGAACGCACCCTATATTCTTATTTTGTGTGACTTAGATTCTAATTGAACGCACCTTATATTCTTATTTTGTGTGACTTAGATTCTAATTGAACGCACCTTATATTCTTATTTTGTGTGACTTAGATTCTAATTGAACGCACCCTATATTCTTATTTTGTGTGACTTAGATTCTAATTGAACGCACCTTATATTCTTATTTTGTGTAATTTAGATTCTAATTGAACGCACCTTATATTCTTATTTTGTGTGACTTAGATTCTAATTGAACGCACCCTATATTCCTATTTTGTGTGATTTAGATTCTAATTGAACGCACCTTATATTCTTATTTTGTGTGACTTAGATTCTAATTGAACGCACCTTATATTCTTATTTTGTGTGACTTAGATTCTAATTGAACGCACCCTATATTCTTATTTTGTGTGACTTAGATTCTAATTGAACGCACCTTATATTCTTATTTTGTGTGAGTTAGATTCTAATTGAACGCACCTTATATTCTTATTTTGTGTGACTTAGATTCTAATTGAACGCATCCTATATTCTTATTTTGTGTGACTTAGATTCTAATTGAACGCACCTTATATTCGTATTCTGTGTGACTTAGATTCTAATTGAACGCACCTTATATTCTTATTTTGTGTGACTTAGATTCTAATTGAACGCACCTTATATTCTTATTTTGTGTGACTTAGATTCTAATTGAACGCACCCTATATTCTTATTTTGTGTGACTTAGATTCTAATTGAACGCACCCTATATTCTTATTTTGTGTAATTTAGATTCTAATTGAACGTACCCTATATTCTTATTTTGTGTAATTTAGATTCTAATTGAACGCACCTTACATTCTTATTTTGTGTAATTTAGATTCTAATTGAACGCACCTTATATTCTTATTTTGTAGTTTAGATTCCAACTTAAACAGACTGTAGATTCGTATGTTGTGTCCATTGGATTATAATTTAACCCACTTTATAATCTTTTTTTGCGCATTTTAAATTCTTATTGAGCGCACTATATATTTTTATTTTGTGTATTTTAGAATCTACATGAACACACTATATATTCTTATTTTGTAATTTTGATTCCAACTTAAACACACTATATATTCTTATTTTGTAATTTAGATTCCAACTTAAACACACTATATATTCTTGTTTCGCATACTGCAGACTCCAACTTTACACACACTATACAATTTGCGTACTGTAAATTCTAACTTAAACAGTGTATTTTTGCGTAGCGAACTGGAAACCTAACTTAAGACACTATATATATATATATATATTTAGCGCATAGTATTTTTAACTTACACAATGTATAATCTTACTTAGCGGTTGGTAAATTAAAGACTCTATATATTGCTATTCGGCGCTCTGTCAATCCTATCTTATATTGTATACCTTTACTTAGCGTACTGTTAATTCTAACTTAGACAATGTACATTCTTACTTAGCGTACTGTTAACTCTAACTTAGACAATGTACATTCTTACTTAGCGTACTGTTAACTCTAACTTAGACAATGTACATTCTTACTTAGAGTATTGTTAACTCTAACTTAGACAATGTACATTCTTACTTAGAGTACTGTTAACTCTAACTTAGGCAATGTACATTCTTACTTAGCGTACTGTTAACTCTAACTTAGACAATGTACATTCTTACTTAGCGTACTGTTAACTCTACCTTAGACAATGTACATTCTTACTTAGCGTACTGTTAACTCTAACTTAGACAATGTACATTCTTACTTAGAGTACTGTTAACTCTAACTTAGACAATGTACATTCTTACTTAGCGTACTGTTAACTCTAACTTAGACAATGTACATTCTTACTTAGCGTACTGTTAACTCTAACTTAGACAATGTACATTCTTACTTAGCGTACACTATGATAACTAGTGAGTTTGTGACGATGCCCAGGACGGAAATGCCAAAGATGACGACATAGTCCATGACAATTTCCGCTATTTTCCGCTTCCTCTCGTCCATGAATTCAAAATAGAATGGAGCTGTGGTTCCCAGAGGTATCAAGGCGGTGGACCTTGGAGATCCCGTGGTTATCACACCGGACGTCATTTTCAGACTTGAGTCATTCGGTTTACCTGAAAGTTTTAATGTTTTTGTTTTTGAATGTTTTGTAACGTAAAAAGAACGAAATATTTCAAGGATTCTTATATTCCTCCTCAGAACATTTGTCTTGAACCGTTTATAGAACGCACAGGAAAATGGGTTGGATTCGGAAAGCAGAAACAAACAAAACATATTATCTCCGAGTTATTCAAGAAAAATGATAAAAGAACGGTAAGGCATTTCAATTTTACATGCTAGAGTAAAACTACAGGAATCAGGAAATTGTTTTGGTTGTTTAACAGAACCATTGCTTAGTGGTATTGGATTTGATCTGATTGGGCTTTGTAATGAGAGCAAACACGCGCTAACCTCCCTCGTGAATGGAAGGGGATCAGAGCTGTTACAGTATGATCCTTACGATGTCCTCAGATTGTCTATAACCAGCATGCAATGTAGCTACGTCAACATTTTTTTTTACAGAATCTGCTTCAATATCTTATCGTTTTACAAACTTTGACATGATATAAATTGTCTATATGATTGGTTGTATGTCTGTCTCCTCTCTCTCTCCTCTCTCTCTCTCTCTCTCTCTCTCTCTCTCTCTCTCTCTCTCTCTCTCTCTCTCTCTCTCTCTCTCTCTCTCTCTCTCTCTCTCTCTCTCTCTCTCTCTCTCTCTCGCTCTCTCTGTATATATATATATATATATATATATATATATATATATTTATATTTATATATGCCTCTCCCATTTGTTTATCCGTCTTTGTATATGTTTGTCCATCTGACAGTAATTCTGTCAGTCTCATTCTCTTTCTCTCTACTACGTTTTCTATTTAACCCTGAAACATATTCTAAGTATATGCTTATTTTTTACCAAATCTCTTCAAGTGTTATTTTTTCTCAAAAAAAAATACAAAACAAACCAAAAACGGCTTTCCTTACAATAACATATAAAAGTATGTTCAATAGTCACTTCTTGGCCTGTAGAAACTACTGCTACAGCTACTCCCCACTCTAACTTCTACAGCGCCTTGAAGTACTCACCACTGGGTCCTGTGTAGACAGGATACTCTCCCTTTAATCACTACCAGTCTAGGTTTTGAATGATTCTTTTGCATCCAGAGTAATATAAGTTATTTTATTTCCCTTTGAACTTATGGAGGCGCAGTGTAAATAAAGTAGCTTACTCAACGTAGAATGTTAGGACTAGAGCTGTAAAATAATTGTATTGTTTAATGGTTGTAACTCCTGCATTCCATTTAATAACCAGCAATCTGTAAAAATTATTCACATTTTTGTTTTGTTATGGTAGCTTATTTAAAACTAGATAACTTATATAGCACCAACTAAGACTATACTACTTTACCTTACCTTTCAGTAGGGAATGCGATTTCACAAAATGTTATTCTTCCTAGTTGGAAGTCATGGGCTCTGCTTGAAGTTGTTGTTAGCAAATGAAGCAATAGAGTGTAAAAAAATGCACGTCGATGTGAAATTTCAAGTAAAAAGGAGGGAACATAAAATGTGCGCATGAGAAAACATATACAGCAGAAATATCTAGGTCTGCTTAGATCTTCGAAATGTGTCTGATTGTTGAATTGAAGTCACGACTTCCAAGAAAGTGATAAAACTCTTTGTGAGATCGAATTCTCTTTTATATATGATAAACTTTTAAACTACAATAAGTCTAGTCATAGGGTCTTTTTATTTAACAATTTAATGATTAGCAAATCTACAGACCCATTATCTAGTCTCTACATATGTGGATTATCTTGATCTTTGTTCTGAGACTATCATCTTTTGGTGAGGTTGTTTGCTTACTCGGAAATAGTCTCCATTCCTGACAAATTTTACACATTTTCCTCTATTTATTTGTTCTTTAGGTCAATAATTCTGGTAAAAGGTGGAGGGGCAAAGAAACTGGCACTGGTCTACAATAGCATTCTCTCTTTTGCCCAGAATAAAGAGTAATGAGTAAAAATTTTCTCAAAGTTATTATATCTTCACTTTTTCTTTCTTTTGGCTAAAACACGTATTCTTGATTTTTTGACATTAAATCAATAAGTAAAGTATTGCGAATTTTTTAGATAGAGGGAAATATCTTGAAAATCTGGCAGTAATGAGCCGAGAATCTAAGTAAGTCAGCATTACCCCACATTTAGTCTGTTTGAAAATGAAAAAAATGGATTGATTATCTAATTTTCCTCTTTACAACTACTGGTAGCATCGTGATACACTAAGCCAGTCAGGAATTATTACTTTAAAAATTACCATTTAGCTAAAATTTAGGAAAGTATGCTGTTAATTTTTCAAATCAAATCTCGCAATGACGAAAATTAGAATTTCCCTTTCAACTTCGAAGGCTTTTTTTTTTTACATTTCCAGTCGACGAAGTTTAAAACTTCAAATAGTTTTATGAATCAATATGTTCTAGGAGTACTGGTTGGTAAAATGGTTAAATGGTTACGAAGGAGACGAATACATTCTGTTGAATTAAAAATTTTCTCTTTCATAAATGAAATAGTTATGTTGTCTTTATATCCGTAGAGGACTTTCGACGGGGGATCAAATATCACGAGAGGGACTTATCTCTAGCGCGCCTGACGGCTCCTTTGAGATTAGATGTTCTATCATGTTATAGTGGAGAGACTTTATCAGACAAGCAACCAGCTGCTGACGTTCAGTTAAGATAGTGAGAATTAGGTTTCTAGAGGTCATGAGCTTTGATCAACAATCAGGTGAGATAGTAAGATCTCTGAACATGTTTTTGAAGATACTTTCCGAATATTCAGTTATTAAATCTTTTTTTCTGAGAAATTCTGAGAGCTGGAAGAGAAATCAACGTACATGTAAGGAGAGGTTATCAAACATGCCGATAAGAAAACTTATCAAACATGCCAGTGAGAAAACTTATCAAACATGCCAGTGAGAAAACTTATCAAACATGCCAGTGAGAAAATTTTTATCAAACATGCCAGTGAGAAAACTTATCAAACCTGCCAGTGAGAAAACTTATCAAACATGCCGATGAGAAAACTTATCAAACATGCCAGTGAGAAAACTTATCAAATATGCCAGTGAGAAAACTTATCAAACATGCCAGTGAGAAAACTTATCAAACATGCCAGTGAGAAAACTTATCAAACATGCCAGTGAGAAAACTTATCAAACATGCCAGTGAGAAAACTTATCAAACATGCCAGTGAGAAAACTTATCAAGCATGCCAGTGAGAAAAATGGACCCAATGTAGGCCTGTAACCTAAGAAAACAATCACTGGTAGTTGACTTGTTTTATTTCTTTACATAGTTATACCGAAATCCATGGAGACCATCATATCCGCAAATGAATCAGCCATGCGAAAATAGCGTAGGGCTTTATTGAACGTACTCCGACCCATCAACCACGTCTTCGTTCAATCATTCATTAGTTTTGACCAATTTATTTGATTGCAGCACAGAACTAGAACTGTAGAGTCAGTAGACTGTTAAATTTTGGCAAAAATTTTCAAATTCTAAAATGCAATACCAGGCTGTCTATAATAATGTTTGTCAAGAATATTTCGATATAAAAGTCTAAACAACCAAATATTCGAATTCAATGACTCATTGGAACAACTTAGTTTGAATTTTCGGCTCATAAGATGTACAAAAATTCTGAAATATAGGCCTTATATCTAAAACTATAACTTACTTCGTTGTTTAGTCTAAATAATGTAATGTGTATTTGCCTTTGTGCAAGTCTAAAATTAGACCTAGCTGATGGTCTATTGATCTCTTCATATGAATTCAATTTGTATGCATATTTTAATTCGAGATGTATATTTGTTAGCTCTTAATATGAATTTAAATAATTTATTTAAAATTCATAATTATATCTATATTCTTTGGATTTGTGTGCGTCTTAAGTTTAAAAGAAGAAGTAGAAATCTTGATTTTAATGTTGACATAGAATTGACCAGGAGATCGACATAATTATTTCTAGATATGTGAAATAATCTTTCTTGAACAAAAACCATGAGGGTAGAGTTTCGACAGTTAAATAATTTTGTAAAATCCAAATCTATTTACAGATTTTTTAAAAATATTCGTTATCATGCAGGTTTAAATAACTGCGCGGATAAGAATTCCCGCAAGGCAGTGCGCTTTTATGCACCTAATGCGGGCATTCACAACTTTCAAATAACGATCTAAAAACAAATTGGGAAAATACAGAATAAGTCGATTTCCTTTATTACACATATACAAGCCAATGGACTGATTTCATTTACAATTTAAAATTCGATGCGAAGCTTACAAGCATGAAAGTGACAGAGCGCCTGCAAAACCATGTCAACTCTGATATCAATAGTGATCCCCCCTTGATTGGTTAGTTTTTATTCTACAAAACACGGAACAGCTACTTCAAACGCCCAGTCCATTCAGCCCACAATTTATTATTCTTTCCAAATCTGTAATGCGTGGATGTTGGAGCTCATCTCCGACATTGTTTATACCTAGATGGATCAACAATGAGTGTTGGTAAGTTGCCTAAAATTTATCGAAAAAGTAGAGAACTAGCTATCTGCTGGTATTGTAACCGCTACTTAACTCAAATAATAAAGATACTGTCTATTTTGAATATTGGAAAGTATTGCTTGTGCTGTCTGAAATGTCAATTTTTTTTTTTAATTTAAACTTAAGCCTTTCAGAGACCCTATTCACCAAATCATAATACGCACATAATATCATTTTCTACTTTCATACCAAATACATATTTGCTGACACAAAAATTTATAACGCAATCTTTTTTTTTCTTTTAAAAAGAAATTTAAAAAAAACTGCATAGAAACGAACAAATGGATATGGCATGTATAATAAACCTTAAAGCGCAGAAGATTTTACACCAGAAATACTTAAACAAATAAAGATGGAAACTGAACAAAGGCAGAAAGACCACATCTGTGAATGTTCCTAATATTTTTAGGCGATCCACTAAAAGTGTAAAGGTCTGGGAGTGGTACTTGTCTTAAACCTGCTTGAAAATTGCATGTTTGTTGTACAATCAGCTTCAAATGAATTATCTTGATGCACTACACTGTCATTCAAAATCATTTATTCAAAAGTCTTCTTAAGTCTTAAATCCAATAGATTTATCTAATGCTAAGTTCATTTAATAAAGACAGAAATTTCTCCGCTTAACTTTTTTTTTAGCTTTATAGGCACCAGCTATAGATATTGTGGTCCTAGAGGATTTATCTATGTATCGCTAGAGGTCCCAATAATACTGCTCGATACAGCTCAAGCTGATCAACACCAACTATTTTGATTTGGGTTTGCTAGCATTACAAAACTATTTAAATTTTTCCAATACAGATCTATTCCCTTATTGACAGTCTTTAGATCTAGAACCTATTTCATTTTACTCTTGCAAGCTTTCGTGGGTATGGGGTTCAAGGGACCAACACAAAATCATCCAATCATATCCAATACTTGTCTAGCTGTTGCTCTTTCTGCAACCTTTGTCAATTACACCTGCTGCCATCTTAATTGCAAAAGGCTCAGATTTGGTAAAACATGTAAACAGCCGAAATAACGTTCGTCAAAGAGTGAAATACTTGAGCCGATATCTTTGAGAGCTGTGAGGAGCCACATGTCATCGCCAGATGTTAGAGATATCTAATATGAAACAAAAGCTACTCCTGGATTATCCTATAGAATCTGTAACAGAAGCATTGGCTTAGCTATAAGCATGACAACTATTTGCTATTTACATAAGTTTGCGTGAACAGATCTCGGAAAGTAACCCTGAACGAAGAGCTCATGTTATAGAAAATAAAGAAGTTCACGGCGCCATTTGTCAAGTCACCCAACCATATCCAGTAGAGGACAAACTTAAATATGTTGTGGTAGCGCCTCAAAAAATAGAAATCGTAGATGAAATATTTCGCCATGTAGAGAGAGATTCTGGGAGACAGACTCACGATGTAGATTATTATGATCACGAGAAGCATTTTAACGACCTGTCGGTCTCTGGTGGAAAGTTGTGGCCCTTGTTTATGTTGCTTGCCTTGCATCTCCAGCCCTGGGGAAAAGGTGGAGGCCGAAGCACTGCTCTGGGCAGCTCTGAACTTTGACCCCTGCCTCAACTTATACACGATAATGATTGTTGCAACAACAATGACGACAAAAGCAGCCACCGGCCAGAGAATTCCAGAGAGGTTGTAGTAGGCGAACAATGGCTCATCATGCTTGATGTAGAACGCATTTTTCTTGTAAACTGCAACTGTAGCGTTGAAAGTGGCGCTCCACTCCCACACAACGTCGTAAATACCGAACATAACCGCAAAAAGTCCAAACACTACGATTGAAATTACAATACTTGCGGAAAGGGTAACACGGGGAGTCAGTAGCCACTTCACCTTGAGAGGAATACTGACACACAGACACCGCTCTACAGCCACGTAGGCCGCCATGACACTTGTGACGTAACTGCTAAAGCTGATTAAATAGTTGAACGCCACGACGCTGATTTTCGACCAACTGAACGCAATGGCTGGATTCCACAGCCTGAGGATACCGGAAGTTCGTTCCATGACGCCGGCAATCGATTTGATCAGATCCCACATAGCGATGGTTGTCATGGATATGGCGACGCTTTCTCTAAAACCCTGCCTGGATAAAAAATGTAAAGGATAAATCAGCAAGGTAGAACGATGTTGTGTTGATTAAGATGAAAAAATGACAAAGCTTATCACATAAGGCCTTACTTAGTGTTTTTAGAAGATGGAAAAAAGATAAACATTATTTCAGCTAGATTCTACTTTTGTTTTTTCCCTAAAAGGTTACTGATATAGCTTACAAATAATCAGGATCTATATCCTATTTTGACCACATACTGCAATGAACTAGGTACAAGCCCATACATTTTAAAAATAATTTAGAAAATACCTATCTTTTGGGATGAAAAGCTTCCCCCACTTTGAGAAACTTAAACCTGCGATGTTGATTAATCAAGTTTAAAACTTGATTTTCCCTTGTAATTTTTCAACATTTCCAAGCTTGGACACACGCGAATGATATTCCAGTTAGAGTATTTGCATGTTTCGGGGAAAACTTAATCTTTTGAATTATTTATGACTTTTTTTTCCATGGTTCTCTGATAGGTCTTGATTTTCTATACAACCATAACAAGCTATGTAAATAAGGGAGAGAATAATGTTTAATCAGTTTATAAAACCTGATAGGTTATAGGAATCTTTCACGTTTCTTAAAAGGTTGTAGTGTCTTGAGAATCAGGTAAGTATAACATTCATTAACTTATTTTTACGTTGTATTTTTGGTTCACGACACCTCGATACACAGCCCAGAAACCCCCCTCCCCCCTCCCCATCTTACATAATTACAATTGGGATCGGTGTTTAAGGGACGTCTTAAGAGTTGTTTATAAACTTTACCAGTATTAATGTTGCGCTAAGGACTGAAAATTGTCTTTAAAGCAATCCTTATTCCTCTTTTCAATGAAGTGTTGGATCTTAGCAATAATACATCCCTTTTTATTACTTTCAAGTGTGTATGTTGGAAAAACTTACAGAGATATAAAAGGAAACCAATTTTTTTCAAAATGATTATCACAAGTTTGGAGTCGCCCAAAATAATATAATTTTTAATTAAGCTTGGCATGAATATCGCCCTATTTTATTAATCACGTATTCAAACTTGAGTTCATGACCTACTTTGCGTAGACTATGATGACAAGAGTGTTCGTGACGATGCCCACGAGACCAATACTGAAGCAGACGACAAACTCCATTATGATCTCGGCGATTCTCCTCGACTTCTCGTCCAGGAACTCGCTGAAGTACGGAGTAGTCGGTCCTGCCTCGTCTACTGCCATGGCGGTTCTCGCTTGGACTTCCGTCGACAGCATTATCTCCCTTCTTTGTTTCTGCGCAGTTTAATATTCAAAAATTCGAAAACAAGTCTAAAGTAGGTCAGGTGTTAAAAATAGAAAACCTAAAAGGTAAGATGAAGTAATTTACCTGAAGTCGAAGACAAAGGTATTCTTTGCTAGAGGTCAGAGGTCAAGGAGAGAGTGTACTATATTCACTTGCTCGATGCCGGTCATTCTGAATCGCTTCAAAACGAGGAAATCACAAACTTCGTTCTAGATTGTCGTATTTCTTTTCCGCAAAACTCAGCTCTTAGGTTCCCCTTACATTTTTTCTCGACAGAATGCGCATTTCTTTCTACCTCCTCTCTTTATTCTTGCTCTTTCTTACTTTATTAGAACTTTACATCATTTAAATCATCATTAACTTGAAAGAACTGGTTAAAGTGCCATGGTTCAACATGGTTTTATGGATTGCCATAGTCTTTAGACCTCAGAACCCAATGAAATACCTCAGTGACCAAGCGTTTGGGGAGAGAAATTTAATATCAAGTACTGAACTATTCTGCTGGATGGATGCAGCGGATCTGCCTATGAATATCTGTTCCATATTTCATGCTACATAAGAAATGTACCAAGGTTCATGTTTTTTTCCAATGAGCCTTTGTTCCTTCATACACAGTTACATCCAATATTTTAGAACAAAGAGAATCCATAGAAAATAAAATGATTTATTCTGTTGATAAACGCAAAGAGTAGGGCTATAGATATAAAAGAAAGGCTAACGATATGGCAATTTATCTGTCATTCTGCCTGAATCAACGCGGAATAAGATTTGGGTAAATCTAAATTTTCCTTGCAAGGAAAGAGCTTTCAGCTATAACTAAATCCGATTATAGATCTATTGGTCTTAAGAGCAAAACGGCGTATATCGAGTTAATTTGTTAGATTTGGATTAAATTTCATATCAACATTACATGGCGGTATAGGGAAAATCAACTAACTCTGTATTTTCCAAATCTAGTTCAAAATCTTTTTAAACGCATATAAGAAGACCAGCGGTTCCCGCAAAAAAATGCATAACGGCTCACTGCCTTTCGGGAATTCATAGCTGCGCATTTATTTAAACCTACAGAATAATGAGCTTTAAAAAAATCTATAAATAGGTTAGGGTTCTATACAATTAGCCAACTACATAACTGTTTTTAACCTCTTTTGCGTATGGCCCTTAACAATAACAAACCCCCTTATACACATTGAGGCTTTCAGTTGTTTTTTTTTTTTTTACAGGAATGTTCAAAGTTGCTTGTTCATGAGTTCTTGTCATATAGATGGCTGTGTCTGAATGGCTCTGAACTGTTGACGTTAAGGGATGTAAAATGGACGAGTATTGAGCTAATTTATCATCACGATTTTCTTGTATGCTCACCACTCACTTCTTATGTATGGGAGGATCTTCTCAAATTTCTAACCATCTAGTCTCATATATAGAAGCGTTACTTTTTATTTCGATAGTCACCAATAAATTTTGAGCCTAAATACTTGAAAACCAGTCCAGGAGAGACCCTTTTAAAGAATTGTGTTGTTACGATAAGGATTTTTTTTTTAAATAAGTCATTTTATATTGATTTTCTAAATTTCAAAATAAATCATGGAGACATTTTACTATCGAGAATATTAAAATCAAGACGAATTACTTGCGCTTTTTTTGTGAAGACCGTTTTGATAGAGAACTAATTCATGGAATGAGGCTGCGTAATTTACCTAGGATTAAATCAGTTCGAGGGAAAGATGCGCAGCGAAGCGATTTGTCACAAGAACTCGAATATTTCGCGACAATTTTCGTTGTTTCTTTCGAGTTGAAATCACGCAAAATAATTTAACGCAGCTTCAATTCAAAACCTGGGTAAAATGTAATCGATTCAACTTATAATATTTTCTAAGTAATTTGCAGACGCTAAATCAAATGTGAACAGGAAAAGGGTTACTATAATTTGTTCCTTGTAGTCCATTTATTTTTATACTTATTCTTACATTCTCTTTTTAATTAATGTCTAGGATAAAGAATTATGCTTGAGGTCGCGTGTCAAACTTCATAATTTCTTGTTAATTTTTTCAAGTGTAATGAAAATTGAAAACTATGATTACTTAAACTACTGTTACATCAATAATATCAGGTAGTGATTACCTTTACTTAGCCCCCTTAGTTTCTCTGCATGATAATTTCCCCCCTTTTTTTTGGGGGGGGGGGGGGCATCTCTGTTTTCAGACTCCCTACAATTTTATTTTTTATCTGATCGTAATACGTCACTTATAATCAAAGAACGAAGTATGATGCGACGGTTGATAATTTTTTTTTTTAAGTAAGAATTTCAAATGCATTTATTCCTTATTACATCTAAAATTGCCACAGATTTCCCAACAGAAATATAATTTTTCCCCGTACGTGTTAAAATGACGTTTGACTAGCGGTGTTCAGCTTTTAAGTAACATTACGAGTGGTAATTTCAGCACATATTTGGCATAAATCAAACCAAAAATTGCACTCAAAAGCCGTTCAATTGTGCATCCCAAATGTCTTTACTGCGCCTAATGGGTGAATTTTCTGAGTAAATGTGAAAACAGCCGTGTGACGTAAAATTAATGATTAATCGATATTTTTTTTCAGATCTGTCAAAAGTGCAGCATTCACTTATATAATGATGGGATGGTGTTGACAAGTAGCGCACTTTTCTTTCATGTTTTTGCTCGTTTGATGAATACTTTCTTTTGGTGGAAATTATTAAAATAACGTAATTATATTTTTTTTAAAAAAACACCAGACACATCTTGAAAGATATGTTTGATTAAGACTATGAATGTATCCAACAGAAGTTTATTTTTTAAAAGTTTCATGCATTGCAGTTTACAGTTTTAACACCTGTTTTATTTCGTATATTTCTTCACATTGCCAAAATCATATTCACAATGGAGATAAAGTCCCACGACAAAAAGAGCCTGTTTTTTTTAATCCTAGAGCTTTCTAAGTTTTGCCGCTTGTTTGGATTTTGTCGGCTCAAAATCATTCCCAAACACACAGGAAAAGATAAATGATAGTTTTATCTCGTTTTTCCTAAAATATCAAATCCGTGAGAAGGAGCTGCAACAGTTTCTTACCATACAAGACTATGACAGAGACTAAAGCTTTGGAGATGTTACATTTCCTTCTTATTGGTTCTTTTTTTTTTTTTTTTTTGTATCATTAAGATGAATATTCTTAGGGAAATAAAGGCCGACTTCGACATTACAAGAATACCAGGAACATGCGGGCAGAAATAACGGTTAAAACTTCTCTGAAAATCGTAGGAAGATGTTGTTAAGTTCTCCAGCGCGCTTCTGACAGGAAGTGGACTGATCTCGTGAAAACTTCAAGAAATTCGGGTACACCAGTGCACGTCACCAAAGAACCGTACGAAAAAAACCGTTGGATTCTTTTTTTTTTTTTTTTTTTAATACTAAAGTTTTCATCAACAATGGAAGACAAGTTGAGTAAAGAGTATCAAGCAGTTGATGGACTTGAGCGAGTCCAAAGTCAGCTGGTCTCCAAATTCAACTCCAGTCGCGCAGTGAGCTATTCGTCATCCAGTCTAAAAATAACTTTATGCGCTCAACACTTGTGCTATTAACATATAATGGGCCGAACACAAAGGAATCAATAGTAAAACATTCAAAGAAGCCAGAACTTGCACACCTGTAAACCAAGGGAGTGAACTTATTGGGTTCACCCTAACAAGGTGTTCCTCAAGGTGGACAACAAAGCTCATGACCACCACGCAAGTTGCTGACCAGGTGGCCGTCAGGCCATACTCTATCAATGTGAGTCTCTGATGCTTGACTCTAGTAAGAAGTATTCGGCAGGTTTTAAGTAGTTGACCATTTATGAGATTACACAGGACGCACAATGAGGACTATCAAGGAAAAAGTCATTGTTTCACAGCCGGCCCTGAACAGTGCAACTTCACCGAGGAACTATTTTGGACACCAAAAGAGTCAGTGTTGCCTCCTGAGATATTGTTCAATTCTCTCCAATCGTCTTTTGTTCAACCATCACTCTTTGTGTTTTAGAAATAGATAAAATAAATCTGGACATTCAGAAAGGCAGAAATTCTAATCCCAGTATTGCATATTGTTGCACTAAGGCAACAAAGGGGCATAATTTTTTTTCTAGCACCATTAACTTTGTTCACATTGGTACCATTTTTTGCGGAGTATTTTCCCTTGATCAGGATGTCTTCCTCTCATGATTTTGAACTGCTGCAGTCGAGGCTTAGTCACAAAATCAGAATTAGATGTTATCTTTTCAAATACAAAGGATAAATTCGGGTAATAGTTTATGCAGTATTGGGTGTAGGAAATCAGCTAGTTATAGGCTTTCCTAATCTATTCATTTTTAAAAATGCTTTTAAAATGCTTAAAAGAAGGTTCTGGATTCCTGGAAAGAAAGACAGACAAACGGCACGAGCTGAAGGCGTCGTTTGGATTCAACAACCTCAGAATACAAGAAGATCGTTCCACTGTTTTAGGTCGGGGATCTAACAAACCGATGGTTGTCATGGAGATGGCAACGCTTTCCTCAAAATCCTCCATGGATTAAATAAAAATTTCCAAATAACTTGGTTACACGGCTGGTGGTGTGGTGCTTGATGGTGCAGTATTATGTTTGTAAATAATACCAGGCCACCTATAAATAAATAGACAGTGCTCTCTGTCCACGGGCTGAAAGACTTTGCAAAGATTTTCCCACAAAGAAGCATGCAGTTTTTCCTAACGTTCAGAGAAGTGCTGAAACAAACCTTATCATATCATACTGATATGATAAGATTTTTCTCAACCTATTTACATCATACCTGCGCGAGTTGGGCTATTTTGTATAAGGTACCTCTCCAAGATATTCAAAATCGTATATGGTGGAGCAATCATTTGAACCCGGGACCATCTGATCCCAGGGCCTAGTGTCTACCATCAGGCCAAGACGCATGCAACTGTTGAATAAACCTAGAACCTAAACACATGTAACTTAACTAGCCTTTTGGTTTTCGTTCTTTTATGATATTGAGACATTGATAGTTATGATTTTAGTTTTTAAAATACTACATTGTCTTTGAAGTTGGAGATCTATTTCACCTTCACTATTATGGCAAGAGTATTTGTGGGGAGACCAATGCTGAAGCAGACGACATACTCCATTATAATCTCGGCGATTCTCCTCGACTTCTCGTCCAGGGAGTCTGGGGTTGTCGGTCCTGCCTCGTCTGCTGTGATGACGCCTCAGACGTGGACTTCCGGCGACAACATCATTTCCCATCTTTGAGTCTGCGCAGTACTACACCTTAAACGCAACCTATGAAAATTAAATAAAAATACCCAGATTATAATTTATTGGAGGAGTTAAGAATTACGATTTGATATTAATAAATGGCGTTCAACGCAAAGGGAAAAAAAGAAAAATGATCACAAATCATGCACTTATGAAAAACTCAAAAGTTATTGATGGATATTTCTATACATTTTTTGCGTTAATAGTGTACTACAAAACCTTTAAAATTGCAAAAGACAACAAAAAAGTTCGAGCCACAATAATATATGTGAAAATCCTTTTTTCTTAAATTCAACAAATGCTTAAGCTCAGTCTGATATATTTGTATGCCATATCAATATTTTTTGTCTATTTACTCACGTGTACAAATATTTTGTGTTGAATTCTTTAAAATTGCTCTCATAGATGAGTGTGTGTATCTGAGGAGAGATTTCTGGCAGAGAGTGAAGATTTAAACGATTCAATCAATTGAAAAGCCTTGCATTGGGAAAAGGAATCTTACGATATAGGAAGATCTACAAAAAGTTTTATTCAATAGACTTAAGTGTGGCTTAATATTTACACGTCCCACCACCACGTTGCACAAAGTTGCCATTTAGAAAATTGGCCAAATCAAATATTCCATTTTGATCAATGGAAAAGTTCAAGTTTCTAAGTGTTGATCCAAGAAGTACCTTCGATTACCGAATTCTGAAGTGCACTTGCACTTGTAAGAAATAATGTTTATTTCTAACCGCTCAGTTTTTCCTTCCTTTTTCTCGACTCTTGTACAAAAAAGTATATCAAACAATCTCACGTGGATTTTCACCAATATTGACAACATGTTAACGAAATTGTTTTAAATTCATAGCTTTATGGCTTTCTCCAACAATTTTCAGTTATCTTTTAAAGTGTTCGTCAAAATTGCTTACACGCAACTAAAATATATTTGTTTGTTGTTCGTCAAATTAATTTATTTTAATCTAATAAAAAATAAACTTTCTTTATGACGTGGTCATTTAATTTAAAGCTTGCGCTGTAGAATTTT
>JAWDGP010003841.1:95000-120000 GCA_033675545.1 Elysia crispata
AGGTTAAAACAGCTATGACTAAGTGATCAAGTCCATTTAGAGTAATTTATGAGGTTAAAACAGCTATGACTAAGTGATCAAGTCCAATTAGAGGAATTTATAAGGATATCACAGCTATGACTAAGTGATCAAGTCCATGTAGAGTAATTTATAAGGATATCACAGCTATGACTAAGTGATCAAGTCCATGTAGAGTAATTTATAAGGATATCACAGCTATGACTAAGTGATCAAGTCCATGTAGAGTAATTTATGAGGTTAAAACAGCTATGACTAAGTGAGCAAGTCCATGTAGAGGAATTTATAAGGTTTAAACAGCTATGACTAAGTGATCAAGTCCATGTAGAGGAATTTATAAGGTTAAAACAGCTAGACTAAGTGATCAAGTCCATGTAGAGTAATTTATAAGGTTAAAACAGCTTTGACTAAGTGATCAAGTCCAATTAGAGGAATTTATGAGGTTAAAACAGCTATGACTAAGTGATCAAGTCCATGTAGAGTAATTTATGAGGTTAAAACAGCTATGACTAAGTGATCAAGTCCAATTAGAGGAATTTATAAGGATATCACAGCTATGACTAAGTGATCAAGTCCATGTAGAGTAATTTATAAGGATATCACAGCTAGACTAAGTGATCAAGTCCATGTAGAGGAATTTATAAGGATATCACAGCTATGACTAAGTGATCAAGTCCATGTAGAGGAATTTATAAGAATATCAAAGCTATGACTAAGTGATCAAGTCCATGTAGAGGAATTTATAAGGATATCACAGCTATGACTCAGTGATCAAGTCCAATTAGAGTAATTTATAAGTTAAAACAGCTATAAGTAAGACATTGTAACTGACGCATCTTCTTCCGTTTTATGATTTTTTTCCGAGATTCTTGCCTGAGTGGCTTTAGAACATCAGAATTAGATGGCAATCATGTAATTCAGAATCAGAAGTCAATAGTCTTGAAATTTTTACAAGATGAATAAAATGTAAAAAGAAAAAAAATTCAATTCCCAAAGTGATGCACTCAGACCTTGAGACGGTATGAAAGAAATGTTCTTAGAATAAAGGCAATTGATAAATTGTATGAACAAGACAACATCATCAAATGACAGCAACAATATCCTACACAGCAACAGATGCAACTACCCCAAAAAGTTGCGTTCATACACATAACCCCCCCAAACACACACACACACACATTATCACCAACGATTGTGAGAGGAAGCAAGATACAGATAAATAGATCACTATTTTTAGTTAATAGATAAACAAATATTATGAAAAGTAGATAGATAGTTAATAAACCAATGAATAAATTAAATAGCTTCGATTGATGAAGCAAGGACTCAAGTAATACCTTATCAGTATTCCTCGAATCTCAAATGGAGTTTTTTTTCTTGTGCTTCAACAGGATGTAACCTGTGACGAATACTGTGGGAGTTAGATAAATAGATGAAAGTTAAGAAAAAGTGAGAAGGAGATACTCTATTCGTTTGTATCTGTTTTTAAACGTCTAATATTTGTATGGAGATGAATAAAATTTTTAACCAATGTACAGATTGGTCGATTTATATCGCAATTTGTCCTTTTTGCAGAATTTTTCCCGATAAAAATAAAGATTCAGTCAGAGTCAGAAATGTTGGAAAAAGATGCATGAGAGCGTTGTTTTAGAATTAGAGTTTTCTGTACGTCAAAATCTGAACTCTGCACTTACTTTGGTTACTCGACAAATCCGTAAGATTTTGTCAGTCTAAAAATTGAAACAATTAATGCATAGACCGTTATAAAATTTTATTTCGTTTGCATCATTCCCAAATCCAAAGATTTATATGGCACAACCAGAGATATATTGCATTAAGTTAGACTTTTGTCCTTGATATAACAAAAGGTTTATTGCAATATGTCAGATCTTTGTCCATGGTTCAACCAAAAGTTTACCGCAATATGTCAGATCTTTGTTCATGACAATCTAAAATTTACTTTTAATATCTCCTAAACAGCACATTAAATACAAACTCAAAAACTTATCAAACTTTTACTGCACTATTCAGATTTTCGCAAGAGAATATTTCTGGCAGTTTTCTATATAACCTTAACAAGGAATTGTTATAGCGATGTTATCTTTTTAGTTGGGTAGAAGAAGAAGATTGAGAATTCCGTGAGTCTCAGTAGAGGATGAATACCGAGAAGATATTAATTCTCGCATGCTAAGATATGGAACGAGACAATCTACCACAGACGTTCTTTATCATAACGTGTTTAATAAAGCAGATGAAATGGCACTAAAATCTCTGATAGCTGAAGCTCGAGGTTTTAAAATCAAAATTCTTTCTTAGAAGACGTCAATTCTTCTTTTACACAAAAATCCCTAAACAATTTTCACAAAGCAAAATCCCATTTTGAAATATCCGTATTACTAGCATTGTAGCTACTGGTAATTTTTTTTTTAGACTTTTCGACATTGTTGCATCTGAATTATAAAAAAAAAAGGAAAGACAAAAATTCTAATGAAACAATGATGGTTGTTTTAAAAGGTTAAAGAACTCATTCGAACATAGTGTTTTGTTTGTCTTCTTTTTTAATAACATAATAGGGTGGTTTTCACATTTTGGCTTTTATCGTTGTTAAAAATGTTTTTATGTCTTTACGGCCCAATTTACTGTTCCATATGATATGATTTTCTCTTCTCTTCCCCAAATAAAGATACTCGTAATGTTGTACTAATCTGTTAACCTCTCCAATCAGGAACAGTTTTGACAAGCAATGACAGTAAACAAATTACGAGGCATTGTGCAACATTATCAGTGATTGTAGGTAACAGACCTATCGGAGTTTTGTGTACAGACCTGGAGCTCTTTAATCGCCCTCACTTCTTCAGTCGGTACATGATTGTTACCGAGCCATTACGACCAGGTAAAGAGGGGAAATTGTGTGAAACACGAGGTAATCATCGGAAAGAGTGAACTTTCATGTCACAAGTAATGATTCCTGATCAATAAGGGAGATAATTATAATATATTATGTAAAGATACTTTTTAGAATGAAATGAATCATCAAATTTAATATTTCCTATGAATAAGAACATAACGAGCTCACGGAGTGAAAATTTTACGTGTCCCCCGACCCAAAAAAAAAAAATCCATCGTACTAAGCAGTTAAACACCAATTATGGTTTTTTTAACAGCTTTGTCCAAAACTATCAGAGGCAGGTCTTGCATTAGAAGCTGTCATTATTTCATGGAGCACCTCATATTAAAATTGTTATGAAAACAGTCTTAACAATATATAACTTACTGCCTTCTTTGTTTGAATAGTGCGGGAAACTTTTGTGGGCGTTTAAACTTGCTTGGTTTTAAAACTTTGAAACCATCGAATGAAAAAAGAAAAAAAAGAGAATACACAAAGGAATTAGAAAAAACTGTTTGAATTTTGAGAGTAAGTTGTCCTGCACATTTTATATCAGTAGTATGCAAGGAGACTGATAATTATTATAGTATAGATTTGCATATATTTACATTGCTATACAGTAATGGTTGAACATAGAGTATTAACCAGTCTTGGCTATACCGTAACATCCTGAATATAGAGTATTAATCAGACTTGGCTATACCGTAACATCGTGAATATACAGTATTAATCAGACTTGGCTATACCGCAACATCCTGAATATAGAGTATTAATCAGACTTGGCTATACCGTAACATCCTGAATATACAGTATTAATCAGACTTGGCTATACCGTAACATCCTGAATATACAGTATTAATCAGACTTGGCTATACCGTAACATCCTGAATATACAGTATTAATTAGACTTGGCTATACCGTAACATCCTGAATATAGAGTATTAATCAGACTTGGCTATACCGTAACATCCTGAACATAGAGTATTTATCAGACTTGGCTATACCGTAACATCGTGAATATACAGTATTAATCAGACTTGGCTATACCGTAACATCGTGAATATACAGTATTAATCAGACTTGGCTATACCGTAACATCCTGAATATACAGTATTTATCAGACATGTTATGTTTGCTTCAAAAAGGAAGTAGGCTTAGATACTTAGATGAACTTCCGACCTTCCGTTTATTTCCCGAAACTAACAGAGGGCCCACGAAAACTTGTAGTGGAGTGGAGTGTAAGCCGTAATTTTGGGTTTGTGCTCACTTTCTTATAACGTGGCTTTCGCAGAGGGCCCAGGAAATCTTCACTGTGGGCGGGAGTGGAGTGGAAACCGAAACTTTGGGTATGAAAATCAACTGCAACGGACATGGAACCATAAAGGATCTTCAAATAGATCGCGTCGCTATAAGAATGTAACTTGACCATCCTATATTTCCATGTTTCTGTAGACCTTTTTTATAGAATGCTCATAATTGGCAATATTATCTATGAGAGCTCTCTTAGGCTGCCAAATCATGATCATGAATCTTCGTTACAGCCTAATCTACATCTACACCTAAATGCTTAGGTTAGTATTCCGTTCTAAATCTAGATAACTAGAACCTAATCATCGTTTGTAGGCAAAAAAAATATCATGTACTATTCCTTACAAAAATATGTCCAGATAGATACAGAGTTAGGACTTGGTTGTTTTTTTTTTAATCTCGCACACTCTGTAGGCAATAAGTCTTTTACGACTCCAACTGATGCGCATAGCAAAGGAATGCAACTGCTTATTTCCAGCCACAACCACTATTTTGGCCCCCGTCGGGTTTTATAGTAGGGTTGGTTAGATAAGATCCTACCCCACCCATTAGATTCTAAGCAAGAATTCGAACCTCGGACCTCCGAGCTGTCAGCCCAGTGCTCTATTGTCTGAGTTAAGAACAAGACAGATTGATGTAGTCTTGATGTCTAGATCTCCTTCTTTTTCGGGCAATATAGACGTCAATCTTTTTAATTCTACATTTAGCATTTTTCTAGCACTCAGTCACAGAATTTCTATAAAGTCAACGAATATAATATATTCGAGAGAGAGAGAGAGAGAGAGAGAGAGAGAGAGAGAGAGAGAGAGAGAGAGAGAGAGAGAGAGAGAGAGAGAGGAGTGGTAGGAATCGTAGCACCACACAAGAGAGTGTTTATTTGTTTCTAAGTTAATAAGGCGCGTCACCAACAAGGTGATCCCAAACTATTTCTGGAGGACAAACCCCTTTGGGCAGGGAGTGTCAGTAGATGTGACCTTTAACTGACCCACCGACGGAGTGATGCTCGGACCCACGAGGCAGCTCCGTGCAGGTGGCGCTGCGGACAGTGTTATCCCACAGCCTAGCCATCGTCGCTCCAGCAATCAAGTGATTTTGGACGCGATTTGAAAAGTTAGACGGCAAAGAGTGTTAAAACCAAATGTCTGCATTTATAATCCAATTTTTTTTTAAATACAATTAATTTCCCTTCGGTCTCTAGACGTTGCTTGCAGAAAGTACGTGTGGACAGTGGGTATCTAAGCGCTGAGATTGGGCAGGAACAAAAGGAGGAAAACAATGCAAGCAATGTTTACAACGGAAGTCCAAACCAGAATCATCATCACAGAAGATGAGGCAGGGCCGACAACCCCGTACTTCATCGAGTTCCTGGACGAGAAGTCGCGGAGAGTCGCCGAGATCATCATGCAGTATGTCGTCTGCTTCGGTTTCGGTCTCCTGGGCATCGTGACGAACACTCTTGTCATCATCGTCTACGCCAAGTAGGTCATGTTTCTTTTGCTTTTTTGTAGTTGTGTTTTTTGGTTTTGGTTTTGGTTTTGTTGTTGTTGTTGTTGTTGTTGTTGGGTTGGGGTTTTTTTTGTTGGTTTTTTTTTTTTCAATTTTCAAAAGACAATTTTTCAATTTTCAAAAGACAATGAGAAAAGTTAGAAATCGGAAAATGTATGGTTGAAATAAAAAGTAAGAACTAGTATTCAATATATTGTGCACAAGTTCAGTATATTGTGGGAACATTCAATATATTGTTGGAACATTGAGTGTATTGTGCACAAGTTCAGTATATTGTGGGAACATTCAGTATATTGTTGGAACATTGAGTATATTGTGCACAAGTTAAGTATATTGTGGGAACATCCAGTATATTGTTGGAACATTGAGTATATTGTGCACAAGTTCAGTATATTGTGGGAACATTCATTATATTGTTGGAACATTGAGTATATTGTGCACAAGTTCAGTATATTGTGTGAACATTCATTATATTGTTGGAACATTGAGTATATTGTGCACAAGTTCAGTATATTGTGGGAACATTCAGTATATAGTGGGAACATTCAGTATATAGTGGACACATTCAGTTTCAGTATATAGTGGGAACATTCAGTTTATATTGGACACATTCAGTATATAGTGGGAACATTCAGTTTATATTGGACACATTCAGGTGAGGTGAATGGAAGTTTGTCATTATTCAAATTTACAGATCTATAGATTGAATAATTTTTTCATTTCTAGAATTTTTTTTAGAATTTGTGACCCGTTGATTTTTCTTGTTCATGATTTTCCCGTCTGTAAAGGTAAGAGTAGGAGCTCAATTCCGTTATTTTTTAGCTATTTCAGAATTTTTGTTCAATACGATCTCAAAAACACTTACATGACATGCTTATGACTTTTAATATACCAGTCAGAAAGTTCATTTTCAATAGTAAACAAAAGCATGAAGTGAATTAATTGAATCTTTAAAGACATACCCACTGTTTTGGTAGAAAACATTCTTGGCGGGGAAAATATATATATGTAAAAATAAGTTAAAGAAACACAATGTGTGGTAGAAATAAATTAAACCTTTGGACTTTTAAACAGAAACACTTCAACAACTGAAACATGTCATTACACCCTTTGCAGAATAATCTGAGCAAGTTCTCATATCGGACTTATATCCATAAGATGAAACTTGGATTGCTTGAAACTTTTACATTATATACATACATACATACATACATACATACATACATACATACATACATACATACATACATACATACATACATACATACATACATACATACATACATACATACATACATACATACATACATACATACATACATACATACATACATACATACATACATACATACATACATACATACATACATACAAACATACATGTATACACACATACACAATTTCAGAAAGGGGGAAATTTCTTAGAAATGAAAATCGTGCTCAGCTGTTGGGATTTGTCCCGTCTCAGCTAGAATGACCCATGTAAAATCCTCTTAGCTAATCTCTTCAGTGTAAAACTTACTTTCTATACTGTAATGTCATGTGACACATTCTCTTTGTGCAGGGACGGTTTCAAGGAAAGCGTCGCCATCTCCATGACAACCATCGCCGTGTGGGACCTGGTCAAATCGATCGCCGGGGTCATGGAACCTTTCGCGGGCATCCTGTCTCTGTGGAATCCTGCGGCCGCGTTCAGTTGGTCCAAGATATGCGTCGTGGCGTTCAACTACCTCAACAGCTTCAGCAGTTACGTCACAAGTGTCATGGCGGCCTACGTGGCTGTAGAGCGATGTCTGTGTGTCAGTATTCCTCTCAAGGTGAAGTGGCTACTGACTCCCCGTGTTACCTTGACAGCTTGCCTCGTCATTTCCGTCGTGGTGTTTGGAGCTTTTGCGGTGATGTTCGGCATTTACGACGTTGTGTGGGAGTGGAGCGCCACTTTCAACGCTACTGTGGCGGTGTATAAAAGAAATGCGTTCTACATCAAGCACGACGAGCCGTTGTTCGCTTACTACAACCTTTCTGGGATTCTTTGGCCTTTAGCTTCGTTTTCCGTTATCGTTGTTGCCACAATCATCATTGTCTTCAAGCTGAGGCAGGGGTCAAAGTTCAGAGCTGCTCAAAACAGTGTTATGGCCTCAGACATTCAGGACAAGCAGCAGAAACAAGGGCCTCAACTTTCCAACAGAGACCGACAAGTCGTGAAAATGCTTCTAGTGATTGTTGTCATCTACATCGTGAGTCTGTCGCCAAGAATCTCCCTCTACATGGCTAAGCACATCGTCTACGACTTTTATTTCCTGCGACGCTACCACAAGCTCTTCAAGTTTTGCGTCTACTGGATATGGGTGGCCGACTTGACAAATGGCGCCGTAAATTTCTTCGTTTTCTACAACATGAGTTCTTCGTTCAAGGCGACATTTCGAGAAATCTTCACGTCATCTCCAGCGAGCACTAAAAAGTGATGATGATTTCAAGAATTGCTCTATAACGTCAGAGGCTTGAGTTCAATTTGTCTGGAAAGTGTTTAAACAAATAAGCATAGATTTAGGCGTAGTTTATCTTTGTTATTGTTTTGTTTTGTTTTGTTTTGTTTTAATTTTAATTTGGGAGATACTTCATGCGCTAAATGACGAAATCACGAAATTTAAAGATAGTGCTGCATGTTTACACTTTTAATTTCTGTAAAATGTTTTTAAGTCCTATATGTTTAAAGCGGTAATCTTTTTTTTTTTTTTTTGGTTTTGTGATAAGATATCTGTATTTCATATTAAAATCGTGTGTTCACGAGTAAAAAAACATGATAATATAGTACTTTATTCGTTTTATTAAACTGTCTTTGCTTACTTTTATTGATAAACTTTTGAAAAAAAAAAAACACAGGCAGTCACATTTAAGCATAACTAGCACAATCGAGTTTAACTTGGAATACCAACATTCCGATAAAAGTTCGATGTGAAAATTTGAAGATTTTAATCCTGAATCAATACATTTTTCCCTCCGACCATTAAATAGCTAAATAGCAAGTGTAGACGACATAAATTATATAAGGCCTCAAATATTCGGGAGTTATGCGCAAGGCTGTATGCATAGTATCAACTTTATGTTTAAAATGTTCTCTTGAAACTTACAAAAACACTGTACTGGCTGAAGAATTTCTTCTTACAAAACATCAAACTTTAAAATTTTTTGTTTTATTTTCAAACATATAAAGTTTTGTATTGTACCGGGATTAGTTACAGAGAGTTAAACAAACATTTTAAGAAGTCTTTCAATTTGCTGATTGATTAAGTTTGTGATGGTCACCTTAGGAATTTCACGTAATGAGTAGACGATATTTTCGGGAGTTTTTATTTTCAGAATCTTTAGCACAGTTAATATATTTTCTGTATGTTAGCTCCATCTTTATCGTTGTTGTTTTGTTTTGTTTTTTTTCAAGTTCTCACTATCCCATAAAGTTAATAATCTCTTATATTTTCTCTGACGTTATTCCTTCTTGTTTGATCTCCACATAAAGAACTGTAATATGGCATGGATTATGTTTTATCCTTGCTTCAGATCTTCTGGATCATGCGGAGATTAAGGTTGTCTTGGAATAATGTCAACTAAACTTAAAACTCTAAGTTTGGTTTAGTGTTGCAGTGATCTAAATGTACCGATTTAAACAGAAATAAAACAAAGAAAGTAAAAACTCGATCCTTTAGGGACCCTTTACACATACTAAAAGGGATGCGCCTAAAGGGTCCTTTACACGTTGATTCTGAAAAGTGCCATTTTCGATGGATGAAGTAGGTCAAAGTGACATTTACGTTTATTTTCGATTACCGTACTTTGGTGACCCTTTTGTCTCCTATCAGATCACATTAGCAGAGACAACCAAACAAGTGTCTTTATCTTTTCTTTTTTTTTTTATCTCTCTTCACTGCTGATGGTAAATGTTTTGACAGTCTTTGATAGCAAAAATACACAAAACCATGGTTTCTGGATCTATATCTAGTTTTAGGCTCCTGAAAAGAAGAACATTATAAGCGAGACACATCAGCATAAAAAAGTAAATAAAAATAACCCTCTAATCTAAATGGATTGACGATTTGAAAGAAATTGTTATTTAAAGGATCTGTGTTGTTTTTGTTTTTGTTTTTGTTTTTGGAGGGGCGGGTTTTTTTTTTTACTATATTTAAAATATATAAAATAACCGTGTCTACATTTTTCAGTGTCATATTCTGTAATTTTAACGTGCCGTCGCTTTTTTCACCAACTGTTTAATTAAATAAGTTTTTAAAATTGTAATTTTATCATTTTAATCAACCGTAACAACGTCATCATGGCGAAGCGTCTTATTACCAACATGTTTGCGAAGTGAGACAGAAATTTACTATTCAATCAAGTTTAGAGGTTGGTTCACTCAAAAGCGCGTAAATAGAGATTCTAATGAGATAAATGTGTGCCATGCAGTGCACAACATAAGTTGTTGTTTTTCTCGAAAAGTTTTGCAAAATGAAAGAGTTTGGAAGGGAAAGGGCAACTTTGGCTCAGTTTAGGAGAATTAAATTGGTAACAGAGAGAGAGAATACGGTGTTTTCATTGCGCCATCATCAGAATTAAAGATTGTATATCCAAATATAGTCTAGTTGCAAAAAAAAGAAAACGGTTACTTTGTCTTGTTTATTACAAAGGAACTTTCTGTTAACTTATATATATAATTTCTTTCCATCTCTTTGAAACATTAGACCTTTATTATGTGGCGCTATAACATTACAGACTTTATGAGACTATATCAAAAAGTGGTCTACTTGTTCACTTGGTGCTTCATTCCACCAGCTTTCTTGGTTACCATGGCTTATGCTTTTCTCTTTCTCGCTCTCTCTATCTATCTTTATCTTTCTCTCTATCTCTCTATCTACTTAGCTGTCTATCTCTATTTATCTATCTATCTTTATCTTTCTCTCTATCTCTCTATCTACTTAGCTGTCTATCTCTATTTATCTATCTATCTCTTTGTTTCTCTCTTTCTCTCTCTATTTATCTATCTCTTTGTCTCTCTCTCTCTCTCAATCTTTCACTTCTATATCTTCCTTTACTTTTCCCTTTCTTCTCTATCTACCTCTCCTCTCTAAATCCACCTCTAGTTTAGTTTTTCCTATCTACTCCTCACCCTTTTCTTTTTTCTATCCTCTCCACGCTGTTAATGCTTCCACGTTTGATACAAGAGATTCGGATCTTAAAAACATCATCGTGGGAAATTGACAGATCGTTTCTTTCTTATGTGTTTTTTCCTCCGAATATGAGCTAATCTAGTTCTTGTCTGTAACAAAACTTGGCGCATGTTCCAACTAGCTGGCATTCTATTTTGGTATTCAGGTTTGTTTGATTTTTAATTTATACGAAACTAATTCAAGGAAAGAAACTAATCAACTGAGGTGAATAAGAAACGTGTAATAAACACATACGGCAAGCAATATGTAAACAAATTGTGATGTCACAAGCGGTTCTAAACACTCTGAGAGCAATAGAAGTCAGGTTTCAACTTTTCTGAGCGGCTAGAAATATTTCATCGAGGAGTGAGCAAAACTGGCAAACATGAACTTCATTAAGTGCAATTCTGTCCTGTCATTTATTCTATCTATGTACTTGGAATACTTTTGATATTGAAAGAAGATCAACTGTAGAATGTTTAGAACCAATAAATAAGCGTTGTAAACGTGAAATGACGTATTTCTCCCTATTCTATTTAACAAAGGAATAAAATTAAAATGATTAACATTGGATAAATCACTCGTTTTGAATATAAAAACACTTTCCATGGTGATCTTCAATCTATCGTACCAACGCTGAGAAAATGGTTCTAAATTATTTACATTTTATCTCACGGCAAATGTACCATAAGTGTTTTGAAATTTGTAATGACATGAGTAATCTTGTTCTGAATGGGTATCATATATTTTGACTAACACTTTTGACATTCATGACGTGTCGAAAATGGTAAAGTTTTGCTTTTATTGTTTTTAGATTTTATAGAACCAGAAGTACCGTCACACTTTTTGCCACTGTTAGTTCAAAAGAAAATATTTTCTGTGTGTAGTGGCGATTGACAATGAAACGAAAATAGAGTTTTAAATATATAGGATTCCGATTACTGTAAGTTTTACTATTTTCTTTCGTTTTTTTTTTTTTTTTTTTTTTGTTATTCCTTATCACATGAGCTTTCCTTTGCCATCCCTTTGTCAACAAATGTTTTTCCTTCTATATAATTTCTATACACTTATATGACCAAGGTCAAGACAAAAAAAAAATACGTTTTTAAGATCAGTTTAACCTGAACATCACCGCAATAGGTACAGATATATATCAAAATTTTAATTGGTCTTAAAAATTGATCAAAAAAAGTAATAAATTCTATATCTTTTTTTTAATTTTATGTTTGTCTTTTTATTTGCAGCGAAGAATATAAATAAGGCTGGAAGCTTCCATTTGTATACGTCAGCAGCGGCATCTAGCTCCAGCACCATCATCAACACAACTAGATTTGACAACAGCAGCGGCAATTTTAACATCGGGTAAATTTTGTATCGTTATTTTCTTCACTTGAATCGATTGGTAAAAAAAAATTCTTACAGTGTTCATTATTTCAATCCAGTACATTTACGAAGACATCGCTATATATTTTTCAAGGACTAAGGCAGAGTTTGTTTTACTAGTTTTTCATTTCTTTGGTTTAGAAATACAGATAGTATATACATTGCGTAACTAGAGTGAAGGCCTATATCAGAATGCTTCAAATATTTTACACTTTCATTCTTTTTACATTTAATATTCTTTCTCTGCCTCCATCTCTGTTTTTTTCCTTTTCTCTATCTCCTTATCTCTTTCACTCTATCCTCCGCGCATCAATCTATTTTTGTGGCAATGCGTTTTTATTGCTCAAAAATTGTTCTTTTTTCCTTTTGTTATGAATACAGCGAGAAAATTGTTCTGTTTTCCTTTTGTTATGAATACAGCGAGAAAATTGTTCTTTTTTCTTTTTGTTATGAATACAGCAATAAAAATCAAAGACTATCCCTCTTCTATCATGTTCTTTATCTTTCTTCTTTCTTCCTCCCCCCTCCCCAGACTAAACATCACCATGAACAAGATTCTGGCCTCCATATTTGTCAGCCTGGCAGTGATCCATGTTGTATTCTCTCAACGTGGTAAGACTGACTCTCAAAAGGAAAGACAAACTCTTTTTTTTTTAACCTGACTTTTATAGATGTAGGCAGAATGTATCTATATTGCCTTATCTATGCATTGTTTAGTTCAACTGAAAAAACATTATGCTTCCCTAGATATGCTCTATAATAAAAACAGCTTTAGAAAAACTCTCAAAATTGTTTGAAAAAAGGACCCAAATACGACAGCTTTTTTTTTTTTGTAAAATTGAAGCGTTCATTTTCATGTAGGTTTGAATAAACGCGTAGCTATAACCTTCTGAAAGGCAGTGCATCTTTAGGTACCTTTTGGCAGGAATTGATACCTTTCTAATAAACGTTGAATGGAGTTATTGAGGCAAGTAGGTTCTGCTTTAAGTTGTTTGTTATTTTAGTAGATCAGATCAAATTTGAGTTTGACAGTTCTGTCTTACAAGTTACACGGAAAAGTTGTTTCATTACGGTGCGAAACACATTACCGTGAAAAAGCTGGCACTCCACCGGAAGTTTAAGTAAATCTAGCTTATGATGGCAGCTATATCACGTTATTGTGAAAAGAAAGTATAGAATCTATCGAATGATTGGAGCAAATTGTCAAGAAATTTAATATGTAATGCATCGTAGCACAACACTTGACATTTAATTTCGCAATTGTAATAATAAAGCATTGTTAAGAGTTTCTGAGTAATAACAGCTTGAATATTGGGTAAAAATTGAATAGGTTAGCCTGGCTTGAAGCTTTAAGTTGAAGACCTTATAAGGTTGCAGCTGCATATCGTAAAAGAAAGTATACAGAACTTGATAATTTATATTACAAGTACGTCTGTACAGATTTTAAAATAACCTAGTCAAGAGTTTAATACACACATTTTTATCTTATATCGAAAGATACGATGATAATTTTGGGATGCTGCATTTCAATTTAAAAATTTGACTTAAATGTAAGAAATATAACAAAAGATTTAATACTTTATATCTTCGAAAGAAAATGGGACGGTTATACAATTGTGTTAAAGCACCTTTAAAAGATAAATAAAGCATTTCATTTATGTAAGATATTTTATAACAAACTATGATCGTTTTTGGGTTTTTTTTATGTTTTGTTTGTTTGTTTGCTTTTTGTTTTGTTTTTTTGGTTTTTTGTTGTTGTTTTTTTTGTTTTTTTGTTGTTGTCTTTTCCCCCTAGCTTGCACTGCCGACGGAAATGCATGTGACGGGAAGATTAGACACGAAGACAACCTTTCCGGCAACAGATGGTGCTGTCCTGTAGACGGTGAGACGCTCAGATACGCCTATGATTTCAGGAGCGGATCAGGTGTCTATATTTGCATATGCGGGACCGATGCGGTGAGTATTATACGGTGACACAGCATCAGTTGAAAAGAGTAAATAGTCGAGACATCGCATTCTATGAGTGTAAAAGTTTATCCTTAACTCATATTTTAACAGTGAACTCAGTTTAACAACTCTATAGTCTGGGACAGTCAAATCTAGATCTAAGGATCTGAAGATGCAAGATAGTGATACTTAGATAAGTAGAAGAGAAGGAACAATCACAAAGCTAGATCTAAGGATAAGTAGAAGAGAAGGAACAATCACAAAGCTAGATCTAAGGATAAGTAGAAGAGAAGGAACAATCACAAAGCTAGATCTAAGGATAAGTAGAAGAGAAGGAACAATCACAAAGCTAGATCTAAGGATAAGTAGCAGAGAAGGAACAATCACAAAGCTAGATCTAAGGATAAGTAGCAGAGAAGGAACAATCACAAAGCTAGATCTAAGGATAAGTAGCAGAGAAGGAACAATCACAAAGCTAGATCTAAGGATAAGTAGCAGAGAAGGAACAATCACAAAGCTAGATCTAAGGATCTGAAGATGCAAGATAGTGATACTTAAATAAGTTGAAGAGAAGGAACAATCACAAAGCTAGATCTAAGGATCTGAAGATGCAAGATAGTGATACTTAAATAAGTAGAAGAGAAGGAACAATCACAAAGCTAGATCTAAGGATCTAAAGATACAAGATAGTGATACTTAAATAAGTAGAAGAGAAGGAAAAATCACAAAGCTAGATCTAAGGATCTAAAGGTACAAGATAGTGATACTTAAATAAGTAGAAGAGAAGGAAAAATCATAAAGCTAGATCTTAGGATAAGCAGAAGAGAAGGAACAATCACAAAGCTAGATCTAAGGATCTAAAGATGCAAGATAGTGATACTTAAATAAGTAGAAGAGAAGGAACAATCACAAAGCTAGATCTAAGGATCTGAAGATGCAAGATAGTGATACTTAAATAAGTAGAAGAGAAGGAACAATCACAAAGTTAGATCTAAGGATCTAAAGATACAAGATAGTGATACTTAAATAAGTAGAAGAGAAGGAACAATCACAAAGCTAGATCTAAGGATCTAAAGATACAAGATAGTGATACTTAAATAAGTAGAAGAGAAGGAAAAATCATAAAGCTAGATCTTAGGATAAGCAGAAGAGAAGGAACAATCACAAAGTTAGATCTAAGGATCTAAAGATACAAGATAGTGATACTTAAATAAGTAGAAGAGAAGGAACAATCACAAAGCTAGATCTAAGGATCTAAAGATACAAGATAGTGATACTTAAATAAGTAGAAGAGAAGGAACAATCACAAAGCTAGATCTTAGGATAAGCAGAAGAGAAGGAACAATCACAAAGCTAGATCTAAGGATCTAAAGATGCAAGATAGTGATACTTAAATAAGTAGAAGAGAAGGAACAATCACAAAGCTAGATCTAAGGATCTGAAGATGCAAGATAGTGATACTTAAATAAGTAGAAGACAAGGAACAATCACAAAGCTAGATCTAAGGATAAGTAGAAGAGAAGGAACAATCACAAAGCTAGATCTAAGGATAAGTAGAAGAGAAGGAACAATCACAAAGCTAGATCTAAGGATAAGTAGAAGAGAAGGAACAATCACAAAGCTAGATCTAAGGATAAGTAGAAGAGAAGGAACAATCATAAAGCTAGATCTAAGGATAAGTAGAAGAGAAGGAACAATCACAAAGCTAGATCTAAGGATCTGAAGATGCAAGATAGTGATACTTAAATAAGTAGAAGAGAAGGAACAATGACAAAGCTAGATCTAAGGATAAGTAGAAGAGAAGGAACAATCATAAAGCTAGATCTAAGGATAAGTAGCAGAGAAGGAACAATCACAAAGCTAGATCTAAGGATAAGTAGCAGAGAAGGAACAATCACAAAGCTAGATCTAAGGATCTGAAGATGCAAGATAGTGATACTTAAATAAGTTGAAGAGAAGGAACAATCACAAAGCTAGATCTAAGGATCTGAAGATGCAAGATGGTGATACTTAAATAAGTAGAAGAGAAGGAACAATGACAAAGCTAGATCTAAGGATAAGTAGAAGAGAAGAAACAATCATAAAGCTAGATCTAAGGATAAGTAGAAGAGAAGGAACAATCACAAAGCTAGATCTAAGGATAAGTAGAAGAGAAGGAACAATCATAAGCTAGATCTAAGGATAAGTAGAAGAGAAGGAACAATCACAAAGCTAGATCTAAGGATCTGAAGATGCAAGATAGTGATACTTAAATAAGTAGAAGAGAAGGAACAATCACAAAGCTAGATCTAAGGATAAGTAGAAGAGAAGGAACAATCACAAAGCTAGATCTAAGGATAAGTAGAAGAGAAGGAACAATCATAAGCTAGATCTAAGGATAAGTAGAAGAGAAGGAACAATCACAAAGCTAGATCTAAGGATCTGAAGATGCAAGATAGTGATACTTAAATGAGTAGAAGAGAAGGAACAATCACAAAGCTAGATTTAAAGATTTTAAGATGCAAGATAGTGATACTTAAATAAGTAGAAGAGAAGGAACAATCACAAAGCTAGATCTAAGGATAAGTAGAAGAGATGGAACAATCACAAAGCTAGATCTAAGGATAAGTAGAAGAGATGGAACAATCACAAAGCTAGATCTAAGGATCTGAAGATGCAAGATAGTGATACTTAAATAAGCAGAAGAGAAGGAACAATCACAAAGCTAGATCTAGGGATAAGTAGTAGATAAGGAACAATCACAAAGCTAGATCTAAGGATAAGTAGCAGAGAAGGAACAATCACAAAGCTAGATCTAAGGATAAGTAGCAGAGAAGGAACAAACACAAAGCTAGATCTACCTCCAGACCATCAAAGAGGACGAAACGTGTAAATACACAAAAAAAAAAATAAATAAATAAATAAAAATAAAAAAATAAAAAGGAAAAATGGTATGGGCGATGTTTTTTTTTTAATTTTTTTTTCGTCTTTTTTAGTGGTCTTAGGTTAGATCTAGGCTTGCGATTGCTTCAACTATCCTTCTTAATTCTCTGACGGGTTTAAAGCGAATTTAAAGTAGACTTCCTTAATTGACAGTTTGGCTGACAAACACTCGTCCCAGGCAAACAGCTGGTAAAAACAATACGTGATCCTTTTGTAAAGCCATTTCGCAGCTCTCTGTGGAAAAATTATTTGCGTTAGACCTAAATGAAATGAGGAATTTGTGTGAAGAGCTTTGATCAAAGAATCATTGCGAAAAATCAAACATCAGGCGGTCTTGCTTGTTTGTTTTAGGCATATGAATAAATATAACTATAATATATAATATTCTTTTTATACAACAAATTCTAGAAAGGTTCTAGTAAATCCATTGTGTCATTGCCTCCCCAGGAATGCGCGGTACCCAACTCGCCATGCGCTGGACTGCGGGCTGTAGGTTAATATCGCAGCAGTCTTGTTGCTTACTTTTGCTCAATGTTTGTGAGAATGTCTAATAAAAGTCTTCATTAAATTTCTTGAGTTATGGACTCTTAAAATGGTTTCCAAAAATTGAAGCGCTATATATTCGTTGACCCTCATTGTTTGGCTGACTGATTGATTACTATCAATTTTTAACTTTCAAGTGTGGGTAATTTTGTTATAGGCAGACCGTATCTTTAAAAAAAAAGGATGTGAAACACAAAGTTTAATTCAACTTGCATTCAGCGCAAAGTTTTTTGTTTTGTTTTGTATTTTTCGCACACTCGAATTAATTATCTAATCTCTTAATTTTTTTTAATTTACTTTCAAAGTGAACACTATAAGAGAAACGTAATTCATTTTCAAGCCGAAAATCTCTTAAGGATAGACAGAACACACTTGGTAGACAGGTTAAAGAGCTGTGTTATTAATTTTGAATCCTCTAAATACATAAAACTAGACATGAATCACTTTTCAGCTTTCTTCAGCACATATCGTAATAATGCTTTCACTCAGAGACATAGCCGCTTTACATTAAAGTGGCAGTTACATCGAAAATCACCTTCATTTTTCATTTTTTTTAATGTCTCCATTAAACGAAGATATAAAAAAAAAAGCATCGCACACTCTCTCCAAGAATGAGAACTCAAGTCAGCCAGTCGTGATGTAGCGGTCTGTTTTGTTGTTTTTTGTTTTTGTTTTGTTTTTTGTTTTTTGTTTTTTGTTTGTTTGTTTTTTGGTGTTTGTTTGTTTTTTTGTTTGTTTTTTTTAGAATCACCGGTATATTTTACACCAATATAATGAATGAAAAACAACTGTAATTCGCTCTCTCCTATGCCATTTTGAAGACGATCTCAGATAACAGACAAGTCTGATGCAAAATATCCATCTCGTGTCATTAGGTAGTTTGGGTTATTTGACGATCTCAGATAACAGACAAGTCTGATGCAAAATATCCATCTTGTGTCATTAGGTAGTTTGGGTTATTTGGCGATCTCAGATAACAGACAAGTCTGATGCAAAATATCCATCTTGTGTCATTAGGTAGTTTGGGTTATTTGGCGATCTCAGATAACAGACAAGTCTGATGCAAAATATCCATCTTGTATCATTAGGTAGTTTGGGTTATTTGACGATCTCAGATAACAGACAAGTCTGATGCAAAATATCCATCTTGTATCATTAGGTAGTTTGGGTTATTTGGCGCTAAAAACAGAGAATGAGTTCACGCGCATGAGTTTGAAAGAGAAAGAAATAGAGAGAGAAAAGGAGATTTGAAGAAGAAGAAGAAGAAGAAGAAGAAGAAGAAGAAGAAGAAGAAGAAGAAGAAGAAGAAGAAGAAGAAGAAGAAGAAGAAGAAGAAGAAGAAGAAGAAGAAGAAGAAGAAGAAAAGAGAAGAGGAAGAAAAAGGAACAAGAATAACAAGAAAAAAGGAAATGGGGAAGAAAAAAAAATAACAACAACAAAAAGAACTAGAACAAGACAAAAACGTGAAGAAGGGCAAGATGAAAAAGAAGAACAAGAAAAAGAAAATTTATAGAAAAGAAAAAGAAGAACAATAAAAAGAACAAGAAGAACAAAAACAAAAAGAACAAGAAAAAGAAGACTTATAGAAAAGAAAAAGAAGAACAATAAAAAGAACAAGAAGAACAAAAACAAAAAGAACAAGAAAAAGATTTATAGAAAAGAAAAAGAACAAAAACAAAAAGAACAAGAAGCCGGGATCAAGAAGGAGGGGGAGGAGAACAAAAACAAGGACATCAAGAACAAAAAGAAGAAAAAAAAAAGAAAGGAGAAGAAGAACAAGAAGAAGTTATAAGTCAAAATTACGGTCTATTTCTCTACATCTGTTGACAGAACATAAAACACACTGTACGAGTTGAAGAACCAAAGTTGGCTGAGACGAAAGAATTGTATAATGTCAGGTTTTAGATTTTAGGTTTTTGGTTGAATTGAAAAAGAAAGAGCTTGAAAAATAATCTTGTAATTTTGAAAAATCATTTTTGGACAGTTTGATCTGTTTCGTAACCACCTTTAATTTTCTTTACAACCTTCACGAGATTTGAATGGTACTCGGTATGGAAGCGTTTTCCTGTCATGATCTTTAGCGTTATCTTCACTTTGATTCCCAAGTTTGTAATTTTTCTTTTCCTGAGTTAAATGAATTGATGTTGATAGATACATCAACTGCACTGGTTGATAGCATTCAGCTTTTTTTTTCTTAAGAAGAACATTTTTGGATATCGGGGTCTCTTCTTCATGTTGATGATAATTAAAAAGCACAAGGACAGGCGCCAAAATGAAGCCTTAATGGACTTTTTTTTCATTTTTTTTTTCATACAGCATACATTTATATTTCTTCACATTTGTTCTTTCCATCCATCTATCTGTTTACTCAGCACTGTTTATGCTTCCCCGTCAAATTCAAGAGGTTTATGGTTTTAAAACAATAGAATGGAAAATTTTTCCCCTTTGCTTAACCTGACCTAGTTTTTATACCTAATACAAACTTGCATGTTGAAACGAGGAGCTATGCTTTTTTTACCTTCCGGAATTCTTTGGGTTTTTTTTAATATGCGAAACACGTTTAGAGAAAAAAATAATTTACTGCGGGGAACACAGACTCTCTAATTAAGATATACCGCAAGAAGGAAACAAATTGTCATGTCACAAGCGTTTCTAAACTGAGAACAAAAAGGGTCAGTTTTAAACATTTATGAGCGGCTGGAAATTTTTCAACGAGCAGTAAATACTAGATGCATGCCGAAGTGCTTGCCAGTGATTCTGAGTGATCCATATTTTATGGTCATCCCTAAAAAAAACTTGGTACATGTTTACAACTAGCTGACGTGCTATTTTGCGTTTCGGTTGTTGTTGTTCTTCTTTTGTTTTGTTTTTTAATGTATACCAAAGGAACTAAAGGAAAAAAATCAAATGAGGCGAATAAAAAAACCTGTAACTATAATAGACGACAATAGGTAAACAAACTCTGATGTCACAAGCGGTTCTAAACACTCTGGGAGTAACAAGCCTCTTTTCTTTTTAACATTTCTAAGCAGCCAGAAATATTTCATTAAGTAGTGAGAAAAACGTAGAAAAACTATCAAACATGAACCTCATCAAGAGCAACTCTGTCCTAAGTCATTTGATTCTATCTAATGCACTTGGAACACTTTTGATATTGAGGGAAGATGAACCGTAGAATGTTTAGAATTAATAACTTAGCTTTTTTAAGGGGAAATAACGTCATGACTGTTAAAAGAACGAAGGAATCAAATTAGAATCATCAACAAGGGATAGATCACTCGCTTTGAATGAAAAAAAACATATTCCTTGATGAGTTCAGAAGCTTAAGCTCTGAGCAGAAGAGGTTGGGATCACATCTTATCAGCCCTTGTGTGTCTAACAACTGATGCTTTTTGGTTTTATAATACAATTTAACACGTCTCAAACATCAGATCTACGCATAAAAATATTCTCTTAACAAGCTTTTTTTTTTGTGTTATGTAAATTCCTGAAGATTTATTGACAATAAAACTGGTGCCAGAAAACCAGTTAAAAACACATTATCATTTATATCTATAAACCTGGAAATAAGTTAAAAAGTAATGATTTCACTTCTATCCAAACGACTCTAAGAAATCGGCTCGAAACTATATACAATTTATTTCACAGCAAATGTACCTCATGTATTTTGAAACTTTTAATGGCATGAGTAATTTTATTCTGGATAGGTGTTATGTATTTTCACTAACACTCATGACATTAATGGCGTGTCGAAAATAGTAAAGTTTTGCTTTTATTGTTTCCAGATTTTATAGGGCCAGAAGCAACGTCACAATTTTTTTTTCAAAACTGATTCAAATGGAAATACAAAGTGTGTGTAGTGGTCATCGTCATTAAAACGAAACTCAGATTTTAAATTACTCGGGTTCCTAATGCTGTGAGTTTTTCCACCTCATTCTATAAAAAAAAAAAGATAAAATTTGCTTAGCTTTCTTTTTAAATTTCTTATCATATGAGCTTTCCTTTGTCATCCCTTTGAAAACAATTTTTTTCATAGTTGCGTTACACATTCACGACGAAGGTAAGGACAACAAAATAAGTGCATTAGGACCATTTTAGCCTTGACTTACAGCAACCGGTACAGACAAAATAACAATATTTTTATTGGTGTAAAAAAAAAGTTAGTTCAAATATTTTTAATAAACTATATTTTTTGTTAATTTGTAGAGAAGAGTATATAAAGAGACGAGCCTGGAAGGTTCCATTTGATAACGTCAGCAGCGGCAACCAGCTCCACCACCATCATCAAAACAAGTAGTTTTGACAACAGCAGCAGCGGTTTCAACATTAGGTAAATTTGTATCTTCGCTTTCTTAGATTGAAACTATTGAAAAAAATCTCTTCCAGTATATATAGTTTCAATGATGTACAGTTTATCAACACATGACTATGTTTACTCTATGATAAACTGGACTTTGTTTTTGTAGGATTTTATTCCTTACTTCTGAAATACAGTTAATATACACAATGTATGTTAAAATTATAAGCCTTTCACTTCTCTCTCTCTCTCTCTCTCTCTCTCTCTCTCTCTCTCTCTCTCTCTCTCTCTCTCTCTCTCTTTCTCTCCCTCTCTCTTTCTCTCCCTCTCTCTCACTCCCTCTCTCTTTTTTCAAGATCTATCCATGTTTGGTTTTTTTTCTCCTTTTCCCTTTGTTTTGAACTCCATTAATGAGCCCATCCATCTATTTTTTGTTACAATGAGTTTTTATAACTCATTGATTATTTTTTGCAGTTTGAAATGAATACAACAGAAAACATCATAGACTTTTGTGTCCCTCTGTAGCCATGTTCCTTATTTCTTCCTCCCTCCCTCCCTCCCCTCCCCTCCCCTCCCCAGACTGACCACCAGCATGAACACGATTGTGGCCACCATCTTTGTGAGCCTGGCTTTGATCAATGTTGTATTCTCTTCCAGTGGTAAGACTAACTCTAACCAGCAAACATCGATTTCCTGGAAAACTTCACCTCAGCAATGTTTTGTACAAATACGAGTTTTCCGAGAAATGCATAGTAAAAAAACCAGCTACTGAAAAAAAAAAAATCATCGAAATCGTTAAAGAAAGAGGCAAATAAAAAAATGTTAGCTAATTTTGTAAAATTGAAGCTTTTTAAACTTATTTAAACGCTCAATTTTATATAGGTTTAAATAAACGGGTGGCAATGAACTTCCGCAAGGTAGCTAAACACCTTTAGACATTTTTGCAGGAATTTATACTTTTCTAATGAAAGTTGAGTTGAGTGATAGAGGCAACTAGCTTCTGCTTAAAGTTGTTTGTTACTGTAGTAGATCTGGTTAAGTTTGAGTAGTAAGACAACACTGTCATAGAGGTTGGCTATTTACACAGAAAAGTTGTTTAACGGGGGGTGCGAAACACATTACCATGTAAAATTTGGCACCCAGATATATGTCGTCATTGTTAAAAGAACGTATAGAATCTATCTCATGATTAGAGCAAATTGTCCACAAATTTTATATGTTAAGCATTGTAGTAGCAGAGTTTAAAATTTAGTTTCTTATTTGATAATGAAGCTTTGTTAAAAGTTTCTGAGTTATAACAGCTTGAATATTGGGTAAAAAATTGAATAGGTTAGGCTGGCTTGAAGCATAAAGATGAAGACCTTCTAAAATTGCAGCTGCATATTGTAAAAGAAATTGTACAGAACTGGATAATTTTTATTATGAGTCCAACTGTGGAGAATTATTATAACTCAGTCAAGAGTTTGATACACAACTTTTTTTCTGATATTGAAAGACACGATAATAATTTTCTGTGCAGCTTTTTTAATTAAAAAACTTTCAATTCAATGTAGGTAATATGACTAAAGATAAAATATCTTATATCTTTGAAAGAATATAAAACGATTTGAAATGTATTAAATGGAGTTTTAAGGAGAATTAAAGCATTTTATTTATGAAAGATATTTTAGAACCAAAGCTGAACCGTTTTCACTTTTTCTTTTCTGTAGCTTGCGTAAAAGATGTAGCGACTGCTAATGGAAGTCCGTGTGACGGGGAAGTCAAAGTTGATGATGACATGACAGGTAACACCTGGTGCTGTCCAGTGGACGGTGAGAAGGCCAGGTATGAAGGAGGACTGGTCAATGGCGGAGGATTCTTTATGTGCACATGCAAGACCGATGCGGTGAGTCTTATACGGTGTCATAGTGTATCAGTTGAAAAGAGTAAATTAGTCGTGACATCGCACTATATGTAAAAGTATACCACTTGATTCTCTTTTGAAACAGAAGGCAGTTTAACAACTATGTAGATACATCGCACTATATGTAAAAGTATACCACTTGATTCTCTTTTGAAACAGAAGGCAGTTTAACAACTATGTAGATACATCGCACTATATGTAAAAGTATACCTCTTGATTCTCTTTTGAAACAGAAGGCAGTTTAACAACTGTGTAGATACATCGCACTATATGTAAAAGTATACCTCTTGATTCTCTTTTGAAACAGAAGGCAGTTTAACAACTATGTAGATACATCGCACTATATGTAAAAGTATACCTCTTGATTCTCTTTTGAAACAGAAGGCAGTTTAACAACTATGTAGATACATCGCACTATATGTAAAAGTATACCACTTGATTCTCTTTGGAAGCAGAAGGCAGTTTAACAACTATGTAGATACATCGCACTATATGTAAAAGTATACCTCTTGATTCTCTTTGGAAGCAGAAGGCAGTTTAACAACTATGTAGATACATCGCACTATATGTAAAAGTATACCTCTTGATTCTCTTTTGAAACAGAAGGCAGTTTAACAACTATGTAGATACATCGCACTATATGTAAAAGTATACCTCTTGATTCTCTTTGGAAGCAGAAGGCAGTTTAACAACTATGTAGATACATCGCACTATATGTAAAAGTATACCACTTGATTCCCCTATGAAACAGAAGGCAGTTTGACAAGTATGTAGGCTGGAACAGACAAAGCTATATCTAATAAGCTATTGATGCTTGACAGTGATTTGTAAAGGAGATAGGAGAAGAGAAGAAACAATCATGAAGCTAGATCTACCCTGAGTCAGACAGAGGGGGGAAAAAACAGGAAAAGTGGTTTGGAAAGCGTTTTTATTCTTTTCGTCTTATTTGACGGTCGTTGGTTAGATCTACGCTTGCGATTGCTTCTTCTATCCTACTGATGTTCTTATATGTTTAAAGCGGACTTAAAGCACAATTTTCCGGAGACAGTTTGGCTGATGGCCATGCTAGAAGAAATAACAAATGACGTTAT
>JAWDGP010003841.1:125000-212500 GCA_033675545.1 Elysia crispata
AATATTGTTTTCAAAATAGCATATGTGAGAAAAAAAAAGTTTTTGGTTGGTTTTTTTTTTTTCTTCAATTTTTTTCCGTCTATGTAAAACTGGTCGGTGTTTCTCAGACCTGCTGCCCGCCTCCCAATCTCAGTAACAAAAAAATACAGACAACGAACTAGAAAAACTAAATCACTTCTTGTACTTACTGGCTGCAGTTTTCATCCTTGCAGAGCGTACGATGTTTTTATTTAGTGAAGTTCGAAAAAAATTAAAATCATAATTGATTGTCACTGTACCTGCTATTTCAATTTAAGTAGTCTTTGTATCTAAAGGAAAGAACTGTTGCGAGTTGTGCTAAAAAAACTTTGAAAAACGTTTCATGTTTAGATCTTTCTATCTAGAGAGTCTAGAATAAATACCACAACACTTGCCCGTGATCTTCGCCCTGAGTAGCAGCGACCTTTCTTTACAATATTTTATATTTTTTACAGGCAGTTTTTAAAATTATTAAGAGTGTAGATAAGTGATTGCATTGTGCATTCGACATGACATTTCGATGATTCTAAATTTCATTGTGTTCTACACCCTGTTTTCAAATCGCACCGTTTGCTTATCACAAAATTACAATACACTGAAATTATCTGTTAAAAAATGCAGCAGATAACAAATCAGACAAATAATGAGGCTGAAAGAATCTAGCATTTCAACAATTCAAACATTATTTTAAGAGTCTTTAACTCAAGATTCTCAATGAAGTCTTTTATTAGACATGCTCAAAAACATTGTGCAAATAAAAACAACAAAACTACTAGGATATTGGCCTATTCTGCAGTCTCAAGCCCAGCGCATGGCGAGTTAGGTACGGCGCATTCCTGGGGGAAAATGATACAATGGATTTAGTATTACTTTTATTACAGCTTTCTACAATTTTCTGTATAAAGAAATAATGTGTATTACATGTATATTGTCCAGCGTAAAACACACTCCCAACACCACTTGATCTTTGATTGATTCGCAATCGAATCTTAAATCATCGCTTTTCACATAAGTCCCTCATTTTATTTAGGCCTAAAACAAGTAATTTACCAAAGAGAACTGTTAAATGCCTTAACAATAACTTTAAGTGTTGTTTATACCAGCTGTTAACAATTGATTTCTGATCATCGCCAAACTTTCCCTGTGAAAGCCGACGTTAATTTCCCTGGAAACAGGTAAGAGAATGAAGAAGGACAATAGCAGCAATCGTGAACCTAGATCTAACCCAAGACCGTCAAAGAAGACGAAAAGAATTTAAAAAAACAACACCATGCCACTTATCCTCTCCTGTGATTCTACACCTCTCTTCCTCGAGGTAGATCTAGCTTTCTTATTGTTCCTTCTGTTCTACTTAGCTCTTTACAAATCACTGTCTTGCACCTTCAGATTATTGGATCTAGCTTTGTCTGTCCCAGGCTATAAAGTTCTCTGTCACATTATAGAAGTAAGCGGTATACTTCCACACTCATACAGTGCGATGCCTCGACTATTTTACTCTGTTCAGCTTTTGCTGTGTCACCGTATGAGACTCACCGCGTCGGTCCGGCATGTGCACTCAAAGACGTCTGCACCGTTCTGATATCTGACCTTCTCACCGTCTGCTGGACAGCACCAGTTGCTGCCGGTAAGGTCATCAGTAACTTGGACTTGCCCGTCGCACGGATTTCCGTTGGGAGTTGCTGAATCTTGTGTACAAGCTAAGCAAGAGAAAAAAGAAAAAAATGGTTTCCATTGGTTGGATTAACACCTGCGATAATCAATATGCTAAAACTCTCTTTCAAAGTTGATTTAATACAATTTCAAAATTTTACCATGTTTTTCAAAGATGAAAAGTGTTTGATCTTTAGTCATATTTCTTAGAAGGAATTTAATATATCTAAACTAAAACTCGGGATCACATTATTATCATCATGTCTTTGAATATTAGATTAAAAATTGTATCTAACACTCGACTAACGTTGTTTATAATTTCTGTAGGTCCAGACTTTAATCTACAAAGTATTAAGTTCTGTACAGTTTCTTCAACAATGTACAGCTGCAACCTTATAAGGTCTAATGGTTTACTTTTCTGAGTGTCAATTGGCTTTATTTAAATACAATGCTGCAATATTTATATATTATGCTTTTTTTTTTTTTTGAAAACTTTGTCTTTGCTATAGCAGGATTTCTTTTTGTTTTAACAAGTGATTCTCCTCAGAAAACGATTTTTTTTTTGTTAGCTGCAGATTGCTTCGTGTATTCGTACCTTTATGCTTTGAACAGAATACAACATGGAGAACAGCCAGGCTGACAAAGATGGTGGCCAAAACCTTGTTCATGGTGATGTTCAGTCTGGGGAGGGGAGGAAGGGAATGACCGAGGGAGGGAAAAAAGGAGGAACATTGTAAAAGGAAGACAAAAAGAGTCTTTTATTGTAGCTGTTGCGTTCATTTCGATAGGGAAAAAATTAAGGAGCTTTAAAAACGCATTGTCATATAAATAGATTGTTGGGTGGATGGATAGAGTGAAATAGAGAAGGAGGAAGAAAAATGAAAAAAGAGAGACAGAAGGAGAGAGAGAGAGAGAGAGAGAGAGAGAGAGAGAGAGAGAGAGAGAGAGAGAGAGAGAGAGAGAGAGAGAGAGAGAGAGAGAGAGAGAGAGAGAGAGACAAAATGAGATGATAGAGCGATGCATTGTGATTTAGGCTTACACTCTACTTGTGCATTGTTTATATTATTGTCTTTATTTCAGAACTGAGAAAACGAGATCCTATTAAAACAAAGTCTAGTTTTATCACAGAATAGACTTAGAGATGTGCTGATAACTGTTCTGGATTGAAACAAAGAAAACTATAAAACTTTTTTTTCCAGCTGATCCAAGTAAAGAAAGTAAAAAAACAAAAATTTACCTAATGTTAAAACCGCTGCTGCTGATGTCAAAACTACTTGTCTTGATGATGGTGGTGGAGCTGGTTGCTGCTGCTGCTGCTGATGTCAAAACTACTTGTCTTGATAATGGTGGTGGAGCTGGTTGCCGCTGCTGACGTTATCAAATGGAACCTTCCAGGCTCGTCTTTTTTTATATATTTTCTGCGCTACAAGAAAAAAAATCATGTAAAATAAAAAAGAACCGAGAGATTTATTATTGAAAAAAAAACTGGAATGATTTTGAACCCCTGTTTGAAATGTGCACATTTTGTCTATGGCTCTTGCGGTCTCGTAAAAGTTGAAAAGTTTTTTACTTGACTCCAGTCATGTATGAGAAATGAAATATGTTCAAGATAGAAAAAAATTGCTGATAACGAGATGACAAAGGAAAATGCATAAGAATGATAAGGAATTTTTCGGAAAGATCAACGTTTATATTAGGAAAGTGGAAAAACGCACAACAACCAAAAGCATGTACCACAAGGACAGTATATGTATATATCCTTTAAAGACACAATTTCAAGCCATTTTAATCCAACTAAAATATAAACTAAAAGATAAATTGATTCGATGTCAATTTCAGACCCTTTATCCGAAACACCTATGAAATCCCTAGTGCTGAGGTTAAGTGTTGGTTTATATTTTCGTTTTATAGTCAATGACCTTTACCCATACTTTATATTTTCTTTTGAATCAATATTGAGATGAAATGTGACGTAACTTCTGGTTCTATACAATCTGAGAACAATAAAGGCAAAATTTTACAATTTTCGACACGCCATGTGTCATGAGTGTTAATTAAAATACAGGACACCTATTCAGAAAAAGATAACATGTGTCATTGATATTAATTTTACAGCACCTGAGCCACTCTTTCTCTGAAAGCCTCTGATTTTAAATGCATTTAGTTTTCAAAGCGAATGCTCTTTTCCGTGTTAATCTTGTCCCGAATGATTGTCATGTATTTTGAATAACAATCATGACAATTGGAGCGTATCTAAAGGGATACAAATTCGCTTTTATTGTTCTTAACTTGTTTAGAACCAGAAATGAAGTCACACTTTCTCAATTTGGATTTAAAGAAAAAAATAAAGTGTGTGAGGTAGTTATTGTCAAACCAAAATATAGGCTAAAACTTCCTCTTAGCACTGAAGAATTCACACGTGTTCCGAATGAAAGGTCAGAAATATGCAGCACATCAGTTTAGCTAATATCTTGTGTTTGGTTGACGAAAAAAAAGTGTCATGGAATAGTGTATACATTTTAAAAGAAAGAGACATTAACGCTCCTTGTGGCACGGGCTTTTAATTGCTATGAATTTTTTCACTCACTTTCTATAATTGGTGTTAAAAATCAGTCTACAAAATTTTGAAACATGCTATATCTTTGGCTTATTTCTTTGTTTTACATGATTTTTTTCTTCTAGCTTTTTTTTCACTAGAATGCTTAGGACCAAAAGTCTGACAAGCTTAATTTTAAAATCTAAATTAAGTCTTACGATCTAGTCATGGAGATGTATAGGTCCACAATACGTGACTCGAGGTTAGACTAAATAATAAAATTTAAGCGTAAGTTTATTTGTTCCCTACAAAAACAATAAAGCTTACACCTGTGTTCCTCTGGTAGTAGTGGGATGGTTGTAGAGCCTAATTTAACAATTCAAGAAAAAATGATGCTTCCAATCCCTTTAACTTAACAATTCAAGAAAAATGATGTTTCCAAATCCTTTAATTTAACAATTCAAGAAAAAATGATGTTTCCAATCCCTTTAATTTAACAATTCAAGAAAAATGATGTGTCCAAGCTATTTTTTTAAAGGTTTTTATGATTTAGATCTTCAATCTTAATTCGTGTGCAAATGAAACATTTTGACTACCCATTTATACATTAAAAAAAAGTTATTAATTGCTCTTGCCTATGGTTTTAAATTTTCAACATTTTAAAGTGACTTCCTTAAAATTTCAACAAGGCTTCCAAATTTAGAGATTTTTCCTTATTTTGAACGCAGCCAGACTAAGTCTAAAATTTATGAATATAGACTGGTCTAGTCAAAAATACAATTTAGACAAGCTGCGTCGATGTTTAGACTAAGTTTACACCTTCATATGAATGTTATTGTTCATCTTTCCATTTTCTGTTAATGTACAATTTTATTTTATTCTTCATCATATGCGTTTTATCTTTTTATCACGTTTTCAGCTAATTTTTTGTCTTCAGTGCATTTCTTTTTACATGCGTGACGTTAGTAAAGACTAAAAAATACGTGCTTTAGGGCCAATTTAATCTTTCTATGACTTCGACAGGTGGCATTCTTAATAGGAGTTTAAAATCGGTCCACAAAATTTTATTTCCTTGACTTGTTTGCTTGTTGTTGTTTTTTTGTTTTTTTTTGCTATAAGGAAAAATATATAAAAAGACGAGCTTGGAAGGCTCCATTCAATAACATCAGCAGCGGCAACCAGCTCCACCACCATCATCAAGACAAGTAGTTTTGACAACAACAGCAGCGGTTTTAACATTAGGTAAATTTTGTATCTTGAATTTCTTTACTTTAATCTTTTTGGAGGTAAAGTCTGATAGTATTCATAGTTTCAAGCCAGCACAGTTATCCACACATCTCTATGTATATACTATAATAAAACTAGACTTAGTTTTAATAGGATTTCGTTTCCTTAGTACTGAAATGAAGATAATATATACATTGCATAACTAAAGTGCATACTTAAATGAGATTGCCAAAAATGTTTTACAATTTCATTCTCACTCTGTAATATCTACCCCTTTCTCTCTCTCTTACTACATCTCTCTATTCTTTTCCTTTTCTCTTCTTCCTTCTTTCTTCCACTTAATCCTTCATTTGAAACATCTATTTTTTGTGACAATGCTTTTTCATAGCTCACTGATAGTTTTTTTTTTTTTTTTGTTAAGAGAATAAAAGAGAATGAAAATACTATTTTTGTCCCTCTTCTACCATTTTCCTCCTTTTCTGCTCCCTTCGTCCCTCCCTTCCTCCCCTCCGCAGACTGAACATCACCATGAACAAGGTTTTGGCCATTATCTTTGTCAGCCTGGCTGTACTCCATGTTGCATTCTCTTCAAAGCATAAAGGAATGGATACACGAAGCAATCTGCAGCAAACACAAACATCTGAAGAGAATCACTTCTTAAAAGACATCCTGCTACAGAAAAAACAACAAAGTTTTCAAAAAAAAATAAAAAGCATATACTGATTTTGTAAACTTAACTAAAAGGACAGCATTTCATTTTAGTAAAGCCAATTAATACTAAGAAAAGTAACGTATTGGTGAATGACAATGTAATTATATTAGCCATTGGAATAATGAAAAAATAATAAGAGCAAATGTTCATAGATCACGATAAAAATGGGAGGCAGAGAGAGTTTATCTGGTGCGAGGAATTAGAGAGTGAGAACAGGCCCTTCTCTTACGGGATTGCTTGTTTCGACAACGTGGCCTGTTTTTAGATGTTGAAATACCATGAATAATCGTTCCAACAATATCATCAAAGACAGCATCAGTCAAACTGATTTTTTTTTCTAAAACTTATTAAAAATGTTTACTATACTTAATTATTGCTCGCATATGGTCTAACCAATGGTAACTTATATCAAGTTAAATTTTTAGCTCAAGTCTCTTTTTTCGTTTTGCAGCATATTGAATAGTTGAAAACTTTAATTTTCATTATTAGATGGGGGAAAAAAATTGGGTTTAAAGATTAAAACTCTCAGTTTAATTCAATACGAAGATAAAGTGATGGATGTGTTAAACTGACAACCAATCACGACTAAACTCAATTATGCTGTGCTCATATCTCACTGCTATTACATCAAAATTATCTAGATCTAGCGTTCGACATCAGGTTCTAGACATACTGACATGAAGTTATTTCCAATCAGGTCATAATGTAAATCAATTTTAGAGAGATCTCGGTTTGATCAAGAAAATAGTAACACTTGCAGGAATAACAAAACAAACGAGGCTTATTTCGAACAATTGATTAAAAAAAATTTACCAATGAAATTTGATAAGTAAAGCATTGAAGCAATAATACTTGAAAAGTATTTTCTTCTGTCAAAAAAAAGCATTTTAAGAGTTTCTGAGTTAAGTATGCATCATTATCTAAATGTAAAGAATGAAAAGGTGAGGCTTCCTTGAAGCATTAAGATAAATACCTGCTAATGTTGCAGCTCAACGATGTGGAAGAAACTATACAGAGCTTCACAATTTAAATTACGAGTCTGGGTGTACAGGACTTATAAGTTATTTAGTCAAGAGTTTGATACCCAAATTTCTTATCTAAATTGAAAGACTTGGTGATAACAATGTGATGCTGGGTTTAAGTTTAAATATATTGAACTTATTTTAGTAAATATGACTAAAGATTAATACTTTATATCTTTATAAAATTGAGACCATTTTGAAATTGTATTAAAGTAACTGTGAATGAAAATTCAAGCATACTAATTATCGAAGGTGTTAATCCAACTAATAGGAACCGTTTTTTTTTTCTTTTCCTCAGCTTGCACCGAAGATTCAGCAACTCCCAACGGAAACCCATGTGACGGGCAAGTCCAAGTTACTGATGACCTTACCGGCAGCAACTGGTGCTGTCCAGCAGACGGTGAGAGGGTCAGATATCAGAATGGTGCAGACGTCTTTGAGTGCACGTGCCGGACCGACGCGGTGAGTCTCATACGGTGACACAGCATCAGCTGAAAAGAGTAAATAGTCGAGGCACTGCACTGTATGAGTGTGGAAGTATACCGCTTAATTCTATAGTGTGACAGAGAACCTTATAGCCTGGGACAGACAAAGCTAGATCCAATAATCTGAAGGTGCAAAACAGAGATTTTTTTTTTAAATAAGTAGAAGAAACAATTAAAAGCTGGATCTACCTCGAGATCGTAAAAGAGGACGAAATGTCCAAAAACACAAGAAAGGAAAAGCAGTATTGTCAGTGGTTTTTGTTCTAGGTTTATGCTTGCTTCTACTGCTCTACTTAGTTCTCTTGCGTGATAAAAGCGAATTTCAAATAGACTTTCCCAGAGACAGTTTGACCAATAATCACACGTCACATGGTAAAAGCTGGTGGAAACAACACGTAATTTTATTGTCAAGGCATTTCAGATCAATTTTTGCTCTGGTAAATTACTTGTTTTAGATCTAAATAAAATGAGGGATTTGTATGAAGAGCTTTGATTAAAGATTTAATTGTGAAAAAATCTCAAGATCAAGCGATAATGTGAAGTATGTTTTTGTCATAAAGATATACATATAATAAAAATGTATTACTTCTTTATACAGAAAATTGTAGAAAACTGTAATAAAAGTAAATTCATTGTATCACTTTTCCCCAGGAATGCGCCGTACCTAACTCGCCATGCGCTGGGCTTGAGACTGCAGAATAGGCCAATATCTTAGTGGTTGTGTTGCTTATATTTGCACAATGTTTTTGAGCATGTCTAATAAAAGACTTCATTGAAATTCTTGAGTTAAAGAGTCTTAAACAGATGTTCAGATCATTGAAATGCTAGATTCTCTCAGCCTCATTGTTTGGCTGATTGGTTGATTATTTGCCCTTTTTTACAGTGAAAGTTAATTCAATTTAGTGATAAGCAAACAGTAACATTTGAAAACGGGGTGCAGGACACATAAAATAATCTGCATTTAGCGCAATGTACAGTTTATGCACAATCCAATCAACAATCTCCTCTCTTAATTTGAAAAACAATCGGTAAAAATTATTAAATATTGTGAAAGGAGCGTCACTCATTTTCAAGTCGAAAATCTCGTTAGGATAGAGAAAACACGCTTGGTAGAGAGGGTAAGAGTTGTGTCATTTATTTTGAATCCTATAAATATATAAATCTAGGCACGGATCACTTTTCAGTGTTCTTGAGCACATATCGTTATAATGTTTGCACTTACCGGCCTAAATCCTCTAAAAGGGATTACACATAAGTGGAAATTACATTGACAATCATTGTTCATTTTTCATTTTTTTGGTTTTCACAAAATTGAGATACGAAAGAAGGCAATATTGTTTATTTGGGTCATTGACTTTACCGTGCATACTGAAAAGATAAATAATCCAGTCTGCAGGCAGTGAACCAGCTTTCTGGGATTTGAATTGTTTTCTTTTTTTTTTAACTGAATGAGAAATATCGGTGGAAATCTGGTTTGAGAACAGTGGCCAATTTTACATCAATATATTTAATGAAAACCTATTATTCTCTCTCACATGCTATTTTGAAAACGTTTTCCGAACGCAGACAACTCTAATGAAAATTACCTATCTTGTATCGTGGACAATGGGCACTAAAAATAGAGTATGTGCGAGAGAGACGGAGAAAAAAGTGTGTGTGTGGGGGGGGGGTAGATCGGATTTAGAGAACAAGAAGAAGAAGGAGGGCTACGAGGAGGAGGAGGAGGAGGAGCAGGGGGACAAGAAAAACAACGACAAGATGAAGAAGAAGAAGAAGAAGAAGAAGAAGAACAACAACAACAACAACAACAACAACAACAACAACAACAACAACAACTACAGCAACAACAACAACAACAACAACAACAATAACAACAACAACAACAATAGCAAATACAACAACAACAAAAACACTAATAACAACACCAACAACAACAACAACAAGAGTTGATCTATACAGCAACTACACAGATTGTTAGAAAACGGCCCTTTTTTCCAAAAAAAGAATATTATTCGATATTGATGTATTTTGTTGTTGATGATGATGATGATGATGATGATGATAATGATGATATCGATGATGATGATTATGTGGATGATGTAATGATAGTGTTGGTGATGATGTTGATGATAATGTTTATGATGATTATAATGCAAAATCACAACGGTAGGGGGGCAAAATGAACCTGTCTCGACAAAGATTACTTGACATTTTGGTCAGCATTTGTAAAGGATACATCGAACAAAAGCTTAAGATCTCCGGGACGTATTGAATACTTTATTCCACAACACAATGGCCACTGCGGTTCACACACAGATGTGGTAACGGTGTACAAACATTGAATTGATTTCCACATGAAAAAAAATCTTGTGCCTGCTGACGACGCTAAGCTCGGACACTGGTTACCACATCGGCGTCACTTTCAAAGTGGTGAATGTTTGGATATTTTCTTTATTCTTTACAAAAAGAAAAAGAAAGTCTGCAGTGGTACGGTGTAAACTGCATCGATAAAGATTATGTGTGTGTTATTCTCTTTGCTGGTACATGCATTATAGTTGCACGTAAAAAATTTGGTTATTGTTACAAAAACAAAATGTTCTTATTTAAAGAATTTGTGACGTTTCATTTTTGTGTCGAAGCCGCCGTGAAAAGAGCGCGGAAAGTGAGCCTGAAGGACGAGCTCATGTTGTAGAACACGAAGAAATTCACGGCGCCATTCACCAGGTCGGCGAGCCACAACCAGTAGAGGACGAACTTAAACAGATCATGGTAGCGTCTCAGGAAATACAAGTCGTAGATGAGGTGCTTAGCCAAGTAGAGAGAGATTCTCGGAGACAGACTCACGATGTAGATTATTATGATCACGAGAAGCATTTTCACGACCTGTCGGTCTCTGTTGGAAAGTTGTGGCCCTTGATTTTTATGTTTTTCTTGCATCTCCAGCCCTGGGGAAAAGGTGGAGGCCGTAACACTACCTTGAGCAGCTCTGAACTTTGACCCCTGTCTCAACTTATACACTATAATGATTGTGGCGATAACGATGACGACAAAAGCAGCCACCGGCCAGAGAATTCCAGAGAGGTTGTAGTAGGCGAACAATGGCTCATCATGCTTGATGTAGAACGCATTTTTCTTGTAAACTGCAACCGTAGCGTTGAAAGTGGCGCTCCACTCCCACACAACGTCGTAAATGCCGAACATAACCGCAAACAGTCCAAATACGACAAAAGAAATGACGAGACAAGCTGTGAGGGTAACACGGGGAGTTAATAACCATTTCACCTTGAGAGGAATACTGACACACAGACATCGCTCTACAGCCACGTAGGCCGCCATGACACTTGTGACGTAACTGCTGAAGCAGATGAGATAGTTGAACGCCACGACGCTGATTTTCGACCAACTGAACGCAACGGCTGGATTCCACAGCCTGAGGATACCGGAAGTTCGTTCCATGACGCCGGCAATCGATTTGATGAGGTCCCACACAGCGATGGTTGTCATGGAGATGGCGACGCTTTCTCTAAAACCCTGCCTGGATAAAGATGGTATGCGTTAATACAAAATGTGATGTTGGGCGCGAGGTTGCGAAAATGTTGTGCTGTACGAACTACAGAGCTTCAAAACTACTTGTACTATCCTTAACTGCTTTCTCGATATGCTGAAACTTTTTGTTCATAAAATAGAAAATTAAATTTTGACTTTTTAGCTTTCGTTTCAACCTAACCCTTGAATTTAAAATTACAAACACTGTGGTTTGGTTTTTATAAAAAAGAACCTACTTGGCGTAGACGATGATGACAAGAATATTCGTGACGATGCCTAGGAGACCAACACTGAAGCAGACGACATACTCCATGATAATCTCGGCGATTCTCCTCGACCTCTCGTCTAAAAACTCGCTGAAGTAAGGAGTTGTCGGTCCTGCAGTTTCTGTTATAATGGCGGCTGCTGTTTGGTCTTCCGTCGACATTATTATCATTGTGTATATTCGTCTATTTCTGTGCCAACCGAAAGTATAACAATGAATATCTACGAAGTGTATGTAATTTCTTTGGAAGATAAAGGGTCAATTTTTTTTTTACACAAATCACTGCTATATCTTGCAACATAGACAAGAAATCTACATCTCGATCCATAATTTTATGCATGTTTTATACTTAGAGCCTACCATTCAGTTTGCCATTCTTAACGAATATTATTTACAATTTGTTTTGTTTGGTTTTGTTTTGTTTTGTTTTTTTGTTCCTTTTTTTATTTGTTTTTTTTTCTTTTGTTTTTTTTATTGTTGTTGTTGTTGTTATTGTTGTTGTTGTTGTTGTTGTTGTTGTTGTTGTTGTTGTTGTTGTTTTTTGTTTTGTTTTGTTTTGTTGTTTTTTTTGGGGGGGTATCCTTTTACAGATTTCATACTATCTATACAGAATAAATTCAAAGTCACGCAGAAATATTCTTAGCGATATGCCTATTTTCAACGGTATTTGTAAAGCTTCTATTGCAGCAATTAGGCTTGGTCTTAGTCTATAGCGTGAGTTACATCTTTCATGATTCAAGATATAGATTAAACTATCGATCTTGGGTTAGAATCAATATACCCTTGGCTTTCACAGGTTCAGTTTGAATAGAGGAAATATAGAACACATGTGCCTTGATTTCGAACCTCAACGTTAATCGACCACCTTTCTTTTAAAATTTAGAGAAGACATTATGATTTTGTTTTTTACAAAACTCGAATCAAAGTAAATTTCTCAATGTGAAAAGAACATGCGTAACTCATTCAAGCGAATTTTTATTTTCTTATCAATAATAATTTATGTGCTTACTGAATGGTTCGACCTCAATATTTCATCCAATGATAATATTATTTTTCTGTCTCATTCTCTGCACACCTCCCTCAAAGTAGACGCTTCGCCTTGATGGAAAAAAAAAACTGCCGTAACTAGTTCACCGAGTTAGATCTAGATATAGATTTTGGATCTTGTCGTGAAATAATCGTTAAAAGTTGAACTTATCGATATTAATCCTTACCATAATTTAAGAATACAGTGTATTAGTATAATGTTTTGTTGTTGTTGTTTTTTCCCATAGAAAAGAATCAGATCTTGTCTTTTATTGAAATTTATGTGAAATGCGAATGCGGAAGTGCAAAGCCCATGGCCTACTGCTAGGTAACTTTCATCATGGATGCCTAATTACGGCAGCTCTCGTCACGTCGGCTCAGTGAATAATTGCAGCTCCTCTTTTTTTGCGTTTTTAATTTTTTTTTTTCCCCCCCCCTCCCCCCCCCACGCTCTCTCGCTCACTGCAACTGTGTTGTCAAAAGAACGAGGAGTAAAACATTTCTCTTATTCTGTTGTTGTTTTTGGTTTTTCGGCTGTGGTTTATAGAATCAGTTCCTGCTAGTTACCGACAGAGGATGAAACAGAAACATATTATAGATTGAATGAAGTTAAGAGGTTCGTTCAGTCCACATTTGAGCTATACGTACTTTGAAAAATTATATCAAAACGTAAAACTGGTCGGTTATTTTTTTACACTAGATTTTTTTTTTAAAGTTTGCTCTTCTTTTATTTGAAAGAAAAGAATTTGTTAGTCATGTCTTTTTTTTTTTTTTTTTAAGAAATCTTTCTCCGTGAGTTAACAAATAAATTATGTTCGTTCGCAGATATTAAAGTTAAGAGATGAAACATTTTACCACCTTGTTTAAAGTGTTCTAGACCGAAAAGTTTCTCTGGCATCGCTCCTGGATTTTCCCGGTGTCCTCTGATCAATTCTGAAAACGCTCAGCTTATAAACAGGTTGAGAGGTGAGAGAAATAACTGCTCGTGTTTTAATACACCTGTGCGTGTGTAAACGCCTCCAATCACGCGAAGTTAAAAATTGATTTACCATAATGGCTTCAGGGCTCAAACTTTTTATCGTCTTTAGTTGTTTTAACTGGCGATTTAGTGAATTGGAAAAACGTGTTCAGGCAGCCACTATCGACACAAAAGTTGAATTGAGATTGGTTGATGATTTATCCAAAGCAGAGTTCAGCAATTAACATGGCCCTCAAGAGCAAGTGCTAAGCAATTCCTAAAACTTTTAAAACCTGTTTACATTATCTTTAAAACATCGCATAAATTAATTTTTGAGGGTCTTTAATAGCCTGTCGAAGAAAACGTTTGAGACAATTTGCAACGTTTCGTTCAAACAATTTCACTAAACGTTGTGGAAATAGCTTTGAAAAGGTTAACTCTAACGTTAACCTAAGCGTGCTGTTGAAGAAATAATTGTTAGAATAACGCTCAACTCTGCTTATTGAATGATTTCCCAAACATGACCAGTGCTCAATTAATCATGGACAGAAGTTAGGCTGCGCTTTCTTGACGTCAATTTCCGGTGGGTTTAAGAGAAGATAACTCTTCTGCAGTTACCAATGTCTAAAAAAAAAAACTCAATAAAAGCGCCAAATCACCTAGAAGTCGCCTAGGATCTAATTTTCTCGTTTCAACCTTAGATGCCGTGACAGAATAATAAATGTCTCCGTAATTGTGAGGAAGGTTTAAACTTTATTTCATGATTATTGGCGCGCGTTCATGTGTTAAGTTGGACAACTTAAATCTAGCCGCTTTACGTCTCATCCAGATTGCTTTAATAAATAAAATTGTTCACACTTTAATTATAACAGTTAACTTTGCTAATGTTTCAATTATCTCCCGGAGTTTGTTGAAAGATTTAGTTGATTGCAATAAATCGAATTCTTTTCGTGACTTGTTGCAAATGCGATTTTATGCGTTTGAAATAATAGTTATTTTATTTTATTGCCAGGAACTTTCTATGATTTCAGGAACATCTTTAATTTAGCAAAGATGAGCATCAACTATTAAATTATTGAGTTTTAAGGAGGGTTTGTAAGATACATAAGTGTTTGCACCTGCTTTGTAGAGAGATGCCACAAACGTCTTTTTCTCTTAACATAACGCCAGATTTCACATTAATGCTCAGTCCAAAATGGTATTTTATCTTGGCTACACAGATACCAGTAACGTCAGTGCGACTGAAGCTTTGGCTTCTGCTGTCGAGTAGATGAAAAACCTGGCAGACACGTCTGTATAGACACGTCTACTTCATAAATGCCAAGGAGGGGCAGATAGACAAACGGATAAATAGGTATTTAGATGAATACACAGAGAAACAGACAGACAATTAACTGGTAGGTAAATTGGTAGATAGCATAATATGAAATATTCTTTTTATTCATCACAATGTGGTGTAAGCTAACAGATTATATAGACGATGAGGTAACGTAGTGTAGATAGCTTTAATTCTATTTAACTATCTGTTTTAATCAGGATTAATAATCTAGCAATACGATAACCCAATACCCCCGCTCCTATCGCACATTCTTTCTCTTTTAATTTTACCTTCAACACGATTTAATACGGGCGCACAGTCAGACACAATAACCTAGCACTACCTACTAGCAGGCTCATGTGGAAAATAAACCTTAATTTATGTGCACAGGATGGGCATATCTTAGATCAAACAAAGATGGAGCGATCTTATTTCCATTATCATTGCTGTATTACCGCAATCATGTAAAAAGTTAAACAATTTTAGAAAGCGATGCTATTTACACGACGAAGAATGGCTAGAAGAACTGGCTAAGTTCAGAACAGTTTTATTCAATTTTCATTCTTGAACTTTGTAGACTGCAAACAAATTTCTCACGCAAAGATCAAGCATTGCGGGTGTATGATCTCTTACACTTGGTTTTTTATTTCTAATTAACTTAACTGAGTATATTAAAAGTCGATACTATTTCAATCATTATTATAATTCGAGCATTATTAGTTACTTTTATATCAGCTTCCTGGCTTAGACCAAGCTTTGGGCTTCAGCGTTTCCTTGTTTGACAACTCTTTTTCTTTCTGTTTCTATATCTATCTACATGTATAACTCTCTCTCTCTCTCTCTCTCTCTCTCTCTCTCTCTCTCTCTCTCTCTCTCTCTCTCTCTCTCTCTCTCTCTCTCTCTCTCTCTCTCTATCTCTCTGTTCCTCCCTCTTTCCATCATATCCACAGCAACGAAGTCAAGTCACTTCCTCTGCCCATCTATCTCCTTTCTCATTAAAAAAATAATTATTTTTTTCACTTCTCACGATCTTAACAAAAAAAAAAAGCAACAGCGACAGGAAGGTAAGAGACAGAAGTAAAAAAGCGAACCACTTACACATCTCTATATTTTTTTTCGTAACTTTTAATGCCATAAAAGTTTTCTTGGATATAAAAACCTGAAAGCATTTTACATGGCAGAAAAAAATAGTAAAAACTCATCTCCCTACCAGCATAAGATATTACACGTATAGTGTGTGTAAAACATGGATGTAGAGAAGAGTTAAAGATTTCTATATCATTATAAGATTGAAACCTTAACTCTGCATTTCTTAAATCTGTTTGCTATGTCATAATCACAAATATATGCATTGATATCTGTGTGTAGGTAAAATAATAAAGTTTTAAGATGAACTACCCAAGTAAATTCATATTATTTACAACTGAACATAAAAGTAATCAACATTTTTCATTGCAAATTTTGGGCATATAAAAGGATATCATTGCTAAATGCACGTATGGCTTTCCACCAGCAAACCTGTCAAAAACTTGAGTCAGTGGGCAGAACACATGTCTTCTAGATGCCATCGAGAGCTCAGTGAAAAAAAAAAAATTCAGCAGGCTGTCTGACGTGTCTTGTAAATTTCAGTTCTAGTTAGGTGGATGGCATGGAACACACTGTCTGGCTGAGATAGACATTGGTTTTGTTTCATGAACTGCTGCTCTTGAATAGCAGGAAAATTGGTCGTGACCAGGGCACAAAACTCCGTCATTCAACAGCATGATAACTTTAAAACGCTCAACAAAAACTTTTTTTTTAAATAAGAATAACGAAACCTGATATAAAGTGAAAAAAAAGTTATAAAAACTATAGTTGAAATGCACTTGGTGTTGGAAATGTTCATTTTTAAAACATCAGTATCTTTTTTTTTTCAGAGCCAGACTAACCACTGTTTTCGACTCACAAAGAATACAAAGTCAATACAGGCACACATGTTTCGTGGTAAGTGTTCTAACCCCTCAGTCATACATCATGCAAGATGACTTATTTCAATTTCTCTTTCGTGCTTTCGTTTCAAAATTTCAAAAGATCTAATCATTTCCTCAGAGAATAGGGAAAATCCACTAACTCTGTATTTTCCAAATTTATTTTAAGATCTTTTTAAACACATATAAGGCAACTTGCGATTACCTCAAAAAGGGCACGATGGTGCACTGCCTTTCAGAAATTCATAGGTGCGCATTTATTTGAACTTACGTGATGAAGAACTTTAAAAAAGATCTATAAATAGCTTTGGATGCTACACGATTCGCCAACTATTCTTATTAGATAAATATCTGTGGTCTGCTTCCGCCATTGCAATGTTGGTTTTAAATAGAAGTTGTTTTTTTTTCTAAATACTCAAACTTTCTTGATATGAATTTTATCACACCAGATCTGTTAGGACTATTGAAAAAACAGAAATTCTGCCCACTGCTTCAATATACACTTCCATGAACGCATTCAACAAAACCTTGGTCTCCACAAAAAGGCACAAATATACTCTAAGAAGTCTATATTTTCTTGTATAAAATAAGCCATTCATTTTTTTTTCATAAGAAACGGCATCAGATCCACAAGCTGATACAGTAAACAATATTATTCATCAATAAACCATTTTTAGCGTTGTAACTTGCTCGTTCCGTAAATATATAATTTCAGTTTGATTTTCCAAGATAAGTTCAATAACTAGACATAAAAAAAAAACATGAATAAAATATTTTATTTAAAGTTATGCAAAAGAATCTCTTGAAAAAAAATGTTACCCTTCATACCCCTAAAATAAAACAACAAAAAAAACCGAACTTATAAAATTAAAGAAGAAAAAAAAAGTCTCAGAAGTAAAAGCAATGCCTATAGTCTAAATCTTATAAAATGAGATAAATATTAACTGGCACAAATCAATGCAAACTCAAGTAGAAGAATTAAAATTTGATATTAAAGTAAGCTTGAGATTTAAAGATAAATATGCAAAAATAACAGAAGTTATACTAAATGTTTAAGAACCAAGATGCATATATAATTTAGAGACAAGTCCATAGGAGAACAGTCTGGGTATGAATGGCTAACATATAACGGCTCTATTAACGGTGCCTTTATCGGTAAAATTTCACTAAATTTTCTATCTTATTTTCCTTTGCACAATCATACATGTTTGTTAATGATCACCACACAGTGATATATCTTGCATTCTCTGGTCCACAAAACATATGGCCGAATGTTGGTATTGGGTTAGAGAAAGACTTTAATAACTTAGCTGCATCAATATGTCCTTTTATGATTGATTGATTCATTGAATTTTTTCTATGAATTGTTCACCAAGGGCAACAATCTCAGGGCTTCCAGCTGCTGTCCCTGAAGTAAGGTCCTTCACATTATTAAGAACATTGATGTCACAATTTGATTAGAACTCGTCCACACTGAACAAAGTTATGAACTTTCCCTCCATCAAAACAAAAATATTTCCCTGTTCTTTTGAACACCTTACTTCTCTTTAAAAAAAAAAAAAACTTGGAAAATTTAACTTTAGTCATTACATTTTCCATAGCAGGTATAAGAAGAATGGAGATATGCATCAATAATATTATAATTAACCATCTTGAAATCTGCATTTCATAGCATCAATCATGTGAAATCTTGTACGAAAAAGGTTAACTTTATTAGATGCTCTCATTCATAAATCATTCAAACAAGAAAAATAATGCTTCTTTACCTAATTGCACATTTCTAAAATCAATATTGTTCATAATGACTTTTATGTCAACAATTTTTATCATTCTTTTGTTTAAAGGAAGACAGGAGAAAAAAAAGGCTAAAATTTCCTTGATATTACACGTTCAAGGATAACATGGTAAGGTAAAGTATCTTTATGAAAAGATTGATATGCGGGTACGTATTTTGAAAGATATGCATATATGTGCTTGAGAATAATAAAGAAAATCAGATTAATTAAGAGTTATACAGTCGTATAAATAAAAAGATATATATGAACATTGTTCAGGTAACCTTACAAAACATGAGGCAGGAACAATCGGTGTAAATAAAAAAAAAAAAAATGCAGCAAACTTAGTGAAGCAGTTTATGTAATAATAAACAGAGTTAATTTTCACCTCAAAAAAAAAATAAAAGCAAAATTTAAACATATGGTCAGGGATTTCAAAATATGGTCCCTTGAAATTTGAATTACATTAGCCCAGAAAAAATCTGTTTGTTTTATTCATGGCCAGAAAAATTTTAGCTGTTAATCAAAAGACATAGAAAGAAGCATAAAATTAAAAATACAAGCAACCAAATTTGTTCCCAGCAATCTGAATTGAGGATTTGAGCAGTCTTAAACTTAGGGAATGGAAAAAAGAGAATCAAAGTCCCGTCCTTGGAGAAAAAAACAATAGTGTAATAGTGTAAAGCAAAATTTGCAGCATTCTCAGTGCATTCTTCTCATGAGATTTGTTTGTGGTGTGAGGGGTTAATGGACCAATCATAGAAATGAAAAAGAACATCATGATTTGATGCTGGTCATTTATAACTATGGCATTGAGAAAACTATCTATATATGTGTATGGACAAATACATTCACCATTTATAACGTAATCTTTTGTAAGTGTTTGATTTGCTTTCACAAAATGCAAGGTACTTACAAAATATGTAATAAATAGAGATAATATGGAAGATAATGAGCAATAAGAGAAAATTGAATTTGGTCCATAAACAAATTCTTGACAAAAAAAAGTCTCACAAGTAACCTTGTATATAAAAATAAATTTAAAAAAAAAAGGGTTATGAAACATTTTATGTTCTATAAATAACTTACAGCACCTTCTCATATTCTGTACTCAGTCAAACAACCACTGCACTTTACATGTAGAGGAAACAATAGAATTTCTAATTTAAAAGAATCTCTGGGAAAAAAAACCTTCACATGTAACCATTTTGAGCCCTGAGCTATACATTCATCATTTCTTACCATTAACACACTGCAAGGCTGAGTAAGAAAACATAAATATAAATGCTATCATATGTAAGAGTTTTAACACATCAATCATGGAGCAATTGACATATTTGTAACCAACTGTTGCTGTTATAAGGATGCTAAACGTTATCAGCTTTTGCTGGTTATGGTCCAGTCTCAACAGTGTACATGCAATGTGACACAGAACAGGTGTATCAAACTGATTTTGGGAGTCCTCTGACATCATGAAGATTTTAAAAAAGCATGTATGGTAAAAAAAAAAAATTCTTGAGACTATTTCCTTGACACCTTGACACCTATACACATTATTAGAAAAAACAAAGAGTAAAAGGAAAGAGAGATGTTGGGAGCTAACAAAAGAGAGAAAGAGAGAGAGAGAGAGAGAGAGAGAGAGAGAGAGAGAGAGAGAGAGAGAGAGAGAGAGAGAGAGAGAGAGAGAGAGAGAGAGAGAGAGAGAGAGAGAGAGAGAGAGAGAGAGAGAGAGAGAGAGAAAATGATGTGCTTTCTTAAATTTGCGGCAAAAAATTTTGATTATGTCAGAAAAAATTAAAATAGACATATGACCTAAATCTCAAGAAAAAAAATTTGATTTATTTTAAATATGTAAATATATATATATATATATTGTAGGAGTCAATATTACAGTGCGAGAAGTTGGAAGATCTTTCATTTGCTTGAGTTTGACATAAATTATACTGGCAAGAAAACAAAATATTTGTAAAAGAGCTAAAATTGAATTAAACATAAATAAAATGTACAAAAAATTGCAGCTGTAACCACATATAAAGAATATAAAAGCGCCGGGCATATGATATAGCACTCGTCTTTGTTTCAGTCACAGTTTTGATGTGTCATCAAGTTTTCAGCGGGATCCCTGTTGTTTGATCTGAGAAAAATTCATACGCAAAGATTCTCATTAGTAAAGTACTTATATAGTGTAAAATATTTTTAACCGAGGGTTTATTGTGTTGCCGTTTACAAGAATATTTCTAATGAATGCAAAGGTAAAAGAAAGCTTTTAAGAGAGCAATTTTAGAAACAAAAAAATAAATCGAAGTTTTAATACTGCGCTCATTCCACCAAACAGTTGAAAGTGTTTGACAAAAGTTCCGTGGCGAGTCAGTAGTAGCTACTAAAGACTGCCAAAACTTGAGGAACTGCTTCTTGGTTTTTAACCAGCATCAGTTTTAATCAAACCTCAAATTTGTTTTCATAATGTAGGAAATGAAGGCAAATTATAAAAAAAAAAATAATAATAATTAAAGTACACCATACAAGCTCTATAACAATCTTACCTTTTCCATGATATCATTCTCATCAATATCTGACTTCTCTGTGGCAAAAATGGTCACATGAGCCGGACAGAAGATTGACTCAAACTCCCCCTTGTGTGTGATGATTTTTGCTTTTGCCATTGGTTTGACCTTTGTGCCGACCCTGTACATGGAGGAACAAGAAATGTGTAAAAGGAAAGACAAGATGTTTTTATTATCAGTATTTAGATTTAGTCTCATGAACAGTAAAAGTTTTTCAAACTAATTTACATAAGATAAAGCTAAGAAATAAGAAAACAGGGAGAATGAATCATTAAGTATCTTCGTTTACTTGGACTTAAAGCAAATATTTATTGAAAGTATACTTAAAAAATCCCTTTTCATTTCTAACTTGATTCTCACTTTTAACATTTTTCAGGGCTGGGAAGAGCAAAAGTGATGCTCACATAAGAGATTGAACTTAATTCCTCCTTATTTATGGAAAAAAATTTACTTTCATTGTTATGATCTCCAAAATTTTGGCACCCAATGAGTATTTCCAACACCACTATGGTGGGGTTTTTTTTTCATTGTGACTAGAAATAGGATTTCGGATAATTGGAAGTCCTCTTTTATCTGAATGAATCCGCTTATTTCGAAGTCATTCGGATAAAAAAGGACTTCCAATTATCCGAAACTCGAATTATCAGAATACATAGAGAAAGAGAGTTTAAAAAAATGTGGACGACAGATCAGAAATGTCGTACAAGTGTGGACAGGGGTGGGGGTGGGCCTAGCCCCTTTCTCTCTTGTAGCCTTATTGCAGACTCTTGCCTGTAACGTAGGTGGGCAAGCACACACCAGAATCACTTGCCACGCGGGGCATATCACTACATGTACTTTGTTTTACTAGCCTGAAAAAGTGCTTCCACTATGTCAGAATAAAAAATATCACGCCAAAATCGGTTCGAATTAACCGGATCCCTATTTCAAAATTCGAACTAACCGATATTTTTTAACAAAGCTTAAATGGAGAGTTATTCAGTAAAGTTAAACGACTTCGAAATATCCAAGAATTCAGACTATCCCGATCAAATTATTTGGACTCAACTGTATATTATATTCAGTCTCTTAGGAAAAAAATTAGGATTTTTCTTACTCTTACATAGCCCGAGTCTCCAGAAGGAACAAAAGCCTTAAAAATGTGCGATGTGATTATGATCAATCTATGGCTTGTTATATAAACCCTGGGATCAAAGGTCCCTTAACATCTCAGGGTCAGTTTTCTAGAATGCAAACGATACAATAATATCACCTACCAGACAATGTAAACAAATTTTACAGTGGTGATTTCATCAGCATCGGTGTGCTCATGTCTGTAGAGGCCGTACATAGGGAGTGAATCGTCCAGCCCAGCCTTCAGATCCGCCAGACTTCCCTCGCCTAGGCCCATACATGTTACGGGACCTGAGGTATGAAATTACGAGAATTTTTTTTTCATAAGTTCTAGCCTTCAATTCCAATTTAGAAATCAACTTTGAAAAGTATTTTTTTTTCTCTTTAAAACTTTTTGTTTCACATCCTCAATAAATTCTTAACCCTTTTTAGGTTAAAAGGTTCACTTCATGAGATTTTAATCATGGCAAGTCAGGTTTAAATTGAATTCAAAAACTGTTGAAAATGTAAGTCAGGTGTAGACAGCTGAAAGAAGTCGGAGAACCGAATTAAAACGTTAAATAAAATATTATGCAGTAAATGTAAATTAGGTGCACAGGCTACATATGTTGCAATAGGTAGACAAAGATATGGAAGGCTGAATTTTTTGCAGTAGATCGACAAAGATATGGAAGGCTAAATATTTTGTAGTAGGTAGACAAAGATATGGAAGGCTAGATTTTTTGCAGTAGATCGACATGGAAGGCTAAATATTTTGCAATAGGTAGACAAAGATGTAGAAGGCTAAATATTTTGTAATAGGTAGACAAAGATGTAGAAGGCTAAATATTTTGTAATAGGTAGACAAAGATGTAGAAGGCTAAATATTTTGCAATAGGTAGACAAAGATGTAGAAGGCTAAATATTTTGCAATAGGTAGACAAAGATGTGGAAGGCTAAATATTTTGTAATAGATAGACAAAGCCTCAAAAGGTACCTTTAGGATTACAACCCTCATATCCAGCTAGCATCCAATTCGCTGAGTCCTGATCTTGTCTGATTCTGGACACAGCCTCGTAAACATCTGCCTGGACCTCCACACCAGCGCCTTTTGACGCCACTGCCGATACCGCATATTTTGCCTTCTGGTCACGTTGAGGGAGCTGCGTTTGTGTGAATCCACGCATCTGCCTGGATGAGACCTCTGATGAAGACTCAATGACTTTAGATTTTGTGAATGCTGTCTCCATAAGCTATAAACAAAAGAAAACAGATAAATGAATCTTAATTTGGTATCTTAAGACCAAAGGCATAAATCAAAATTGACATAATTTTCCTCCACACACACTCATGATTAAGAATAACTTAATATTTGAAAAAAATATAACCAAATTGTCACAAAATCTAAAGACCCCAGAAATTGAAACATGGAAAGTCATTCTTATGTACTGTACATTTCTGAACAAGAGTAAAACATATTTATTCAATGTAAAATTAATAAGAAAAGTTAAACTTATCTGTGAATCCTAAAGTTTACAATAGTGGAATCAATTTCATAATTAATCACAACAAAAAAAAAAGATCTTCTTTCCTTATCATAATTCTCTGCTCAAGCATTTAGACCCGGAAGATTCCCAAAAGGTTTTAAGTCACTCAGTGTTTTTTTTTTAAATTAAAGAAAAAAAAATAAACATTGCAAGGGAGACAAAATCTTAATACTACAAATAACCATCCCACAACATAATGTGAGCCCATTTCTTGCACCACAATATCAACAAAAAAAAATTGTCATAGAGCAGAAGACTGGCCTTAGGTAAAAAAAAATTCATTTAATATTTTATGAAAATTTCAAAAATGAAAAACCCTGATCAATGTGTCATGACATCAGCAGTTTACTTGTTGACAAAACATCCAATAATAAAAAGGTCATCAAAGTGACCAATCTTACCATCTGGATAATCTTGTCTGTGCCGAGATCCTCTGCGGAGCTGGTTGAGACCATGGCATGATAGGGGGAAAATTTGGCATCAATGCTACCTTGAACCACTCCGAACCGTCCCCTCTTAGTAAATGGAATGTTCTCTCCCATCCTTAATTGATAAAAAAACAGGCAAAAAAATTAACTGATGGCGGACGAAAAAGCTAGAATAAATCAGAAGTGAATTTGTTAATATCCATCGATTCTTAAATGTGGCCTGTAAAGAGCAAGTTCATTCACAGATTTATTTCATTTTCAAATACCCCCTAGGACTCCATCAGGCGCAGCAGAGCTGAGTTACGGCTGATTAGAATATCCCCTATAAATTACTACTAGACAAGTTGAGGCTTTGAAGCCGGCAAAGAAATAACTATAAAAAAAGCATATTAACAACTGAGCATGCGTGGTTTAACTTACCAATGAATATACACAAACTTGACAGTAGTCGACATATCCACCTGTGTCTCATATCTGGCCAAGCCATACAATGCTTGCGACGAGTCCATCCTGGACCCTATTTCAGAGTTGTCTGACCCTGTGACGAGCAAACTCAATACATTTGGATTTCCATCCTCATGCCCACAAAAGGCATACGTAACTTCACTTGCGTCATTCCGGACATCTGCAATGGCAGCTGCAAAGGCGGACTCATCCACAAAGCTCACCTCTGTGCTCATGGTGCCAGCTGAAAGAAAAAAAAGTAGGCCAAATTATGGTGCCAGCTGAAAATAAAAGTAGGCCAAATTGTGGTACCGTAAAGAGCATTTTTTTGCATTTGTCACAAACAAATTGTAAGTATTATTGGGAAGGGCAAGAGAAGTTCCTGAAAGATTTGTTAACCGTGATGGTACTGATACAAATTTTTAGTTATATTTTTTTTAAAAAAGTATTTTAAAGTTATAAATAACTTATTCAGATCAGTGCTTACTATAGGTATTGCCTAATGTTTCTAGATCAAACAGTAACAACATAAGCTATTTGTCCAAAGTAATAGTAGCCCAAATGAAAATTTATTATTACCTCATCATTCTTCATATTCTTTATCAACTTAGCCTTCAGTTCAAGTAATGGTATCTATAGATCTACAAACAAAAAATAAGTGTACTACTGAGATTCACATTAAAACCAGTAAGGAAGACAAAATCAAAATGATGCTTGAAAAAAAATGCGGTATTACAATATTGTCAAAAGCACAATATTCGGAACAAATGTAACCTAACAAAGACTTAAGAGATATACTGGCACAACTTCGTCATTTTAGTTTAGACTACATCTAGATCTAGATCTAGTATCTAAAATATTATTCTTTATCTAAACTTTCAGGTTCTAATATAACTAACATTCTTCTTGAATTAGTTCAAATACAGATCTAGAATATAAATTTTAGCTCTTCAACAGATTAGAATCTACCTAGAATCTCTAGATCTACTAGTCTAGATCTAGTCTCTGGTCGACATGAAATGTGGAAGAAATATTATCATGCTAATCCTTTAAAACGATTTAGGTGTGTACTTTTGTCTGATGTATATCTTAATCTTAATCTTTTCTTAGATTTTGAAATTCGTTTAAAGGCCATAGGCCTTGGTTGGATATAGGTTGAGTGTTTTCGGGCAATACCATACCTGAGTACTGTAGTGCTAGCTAGACCTGTCTGTTTCGTTACGGTTTATGACTGAGTCTGTTGGACGAAACCAGGAAACTGGGGTGCCGGTTGATGCCACACCTTTTTTTTCATAGTTATTTCCCCTGTTCCTCATTATTAAGACTAACAGTAACGTTAGTAGAAATCTGCTAGAATTTTGAGAATAAAAAAAAAAAAAAAAAAAAACATGAACAGTAAAACTGATGTAAAAGGGTAGTGGCATAAGTAGAAAAGATAGCTCTACAAGTAGGTACCATAAAGTGATTTTTCTACCCCAGCAAATTTGAATGTACCCAATTGTACTGTAAAGATCTTGTTAAAATATGAAATTTCCAACAAATTTCATCAAAATCCGTTGGTAAATAAAAGTTTTACAGCTGTTTCAATTTTGCGCATAACGACACAAAACAAATTGCGTGCATCGGGTTGTTTTTAAGGACATCTAAAAGTCATTTGTTAAATCTTATGAAACAAAAAAGGACATATTTACAAAGTCCAAGACAATGACTATACACATACGAAATTTCACGGAGATAGAAAGTAAACAAAAGAATTTATGGCCAAAAACACTTGTGGCATATCAAAATTACAAGCAAATACTCTAGATGAGGCACTTTTGGACCATCGTAAAAAAACACATATTCTTCAGATTGTTTCAATACTTAGTTTGCTAATACACAATGTTGTATTTAGTTGACTCAATTTTTGTCAGCAACCTAGAAAGCCATTTTGAAAAGATAGAGAAAACCAAAATTGGCATAGCGCCAAATTTTGCGCCTTGGAAGAAAATTGGTAAAAAAGCGAATCATATTGTAGAAATTATATCACAAAAAACACAGTTTTTGTACTAGAGTAATGAAACTTTCGGAGTTTATGGTTTTTTAGATGCTGAACCTGATTATGCTATCTATTTGATAATTTGACCACTGTTTCTATTTCAAAACTGCATTGTAAGTCAATGATAGAAGTAAAAAATTAATAGTCACAGATGAATTATGATTGAACATATATTTTCAAATGTATACATGATAAAGCATTATGATTTTGATAGTTGTAGAAAACTCCCATGATAAACTGAGGTTCAATACACGCTTACATTAAAGCTGAAACTGAATGACTGTAAAAGAAAGTATTACATAAGAGACAAAATACATTACAGTTTTCAAAATATAAATTGAGAATCAATTCATGTAAAGGAATTAGCAAGCCAGAAAATATCAATATTTTGTTAAATGAAAACAATTTGAGCCTGCAACTTTAAAAAACTATAAAGTATAAACAGAAATTTTCGTTTATTTTAAATTGTGAAGGTTTCTGTTCCGTGTATATGTTTTTTTAAGCCGCACCTATGGTTTTTCCCACTCTGCTTACCTCTCGGTCTCACTACCTCTTTTGCCAGACATACTATGTACCTGTATCAGTGTCACTTTTTTGTTGACTACCTACCTGTACACTTCGCTAATGAAAGTATCTATACTGTTTGTACCTTGCAGCGTTTTCTGTTTGTTTTACTAAATAAACCTTGAACCCAACAACAACATCAAGCAACAGTTTCTGTCAAATTTATTTTCACCGTAACAGCATTGTATTTAATAATCATCATCAGAACTTTAATTTTGAATGATTGTCTTTTGCCTAATGAACCCCCTCTTTTAGAGGGGGTTCATTGCATATCTTTCCAAGCAAAGTCTGGTAAAGATTTGCAGCAGTACCTGTCAGTCTAAAGTCCTCTTGCCCCATCACTAATTTTCTATATCGAATCTGATCTTTAAGATTTTCTGCTTTTCCATTTTTATATAACTGATCAAGCCCAGCTTTTGTGGTGCACAAACCACCTTGACACAAAACCGCATTCATAATTTTAACTTATTACAAAAGAATTCCAACTGCTTTTTTTTTACTTGGAACCATAGGGGCGCAATGGAGTTACAGGAGTGAGAAAATGATTCAAAGATGAAAATCAGTTGAATAAAAAGAGGAAAGCCTGGCTAACGAGAAAGTATTACTAAAAGTACAGAGGAGTCCATATACATTCAACACCAAAGGGAAACTTTTGCTTCAAGTCAACTTTGTTTGCCAGCACTATTTTGTATTTCTTTACAAATTAAATTGCAATATTTAAAGCCAACTTTTGCCTACAGTCAACTAACTTTTTTGGTCCTGAGGTATTCATCCATACTCCAGTGTAAAGTCTTTGGAAGTAAAGAAAGGGCCAGGAGTGGAGAGAACGGCGAAAAAGATACTGATTTTGAGGATGAAGACGATCATTACATTGATTATGGTGATGATAATGATGATGATGGTGATAATGATGATGATGTGATGATGATGATGATGTGATGATGATAATGATGATGATGATGATGATGAAAAAACTGTCTTCACAAGCATGGGCATTATTAACACTGTATCGCCGATAATATTTTTTGTTTTATCATGTTTCACTACTTCAAAGATAAAAATGAGCCTGACTTTAACAACAGAAGAAAGAAATTTGCCCATTTCACTCTATGTATCTCTGAATCCATTGGAAGCTAGGAAGCGAGAAAGAGAAACAGAAAAGGAAAGAGAGAGAGAGAGAGAGAGAGAGAGAGAGAGAGAGAGAGAGAGAGAGAGAGAGAGAGAGAGAGAGAGAGAGAGAGAGAGAGAGACTGAGGGAGAGAGAGAGAGAGAGAGAGAGAGAGAGAGGTAAGCACAGCACTATGGCATCAGCTTCCCCTAAGTATAATTTGCCTCTTAGATTAGAGGTAAAGGCAGTCTGAATTGAATAGCGAATAGTGTGGCTCTGTCCTTCCCCCCCCCCCCCACCCCGGTCATCCTGCGTTCACACCAAAAAATCGCTCGTCCAGAATTTTCCTTGAGCACACACCAATATAGTGCACCAAAAATACACTGTATTTTATAATTATCGATGTGTGCTTACATAACATACCTACAGTCTTGATTATCACACAAAGACTATAAATATGCCCTAGAAATGTAGTAGAAGAATACGTTTGTCATTACGTCATAGGCAAAGCACACAATCATACAGGCATCTCAAATCAATGTTCTAGCTTGAATACATCTAGTTACATTGGTGATAATGACAAGGTATGATGATAAAAGCAATAAATCTGTTCAACAATTCCTTTCTTATTTTCAGCTCAATGAAAATAGTTTCTGTCTAAACCTAAGGTTTGTTGAATACTTTTTCACTGTGGCAGGGCAAGGCACCTTGATCTGACTAAAAATAATTTAAGAAAGTTATTTTGATTTCCATAGGTTTTTTTTTTCAAATGTTCCATAATCAATCATTATGGTCTCCGCCTTGAAATGACTTTATAAAACATAATGATTTGTCGAGTTCCTTGACTGGAAGAATTATTTTAAACTTTGTACTGAAGTGCTCTTCTCCCTTAAAAAAGAAGTTCTAAGAAAGTCTTTATCTTCGAGTGCGCGTTTCTTTATGCTACTCTTCTCTTCTATGTCAATTAGTACATCGTACTACACGTATTTTCCCCGTAGCCTCAGTTTCCACTGCGTTTAATTCACGATGGACGGGATAGTTCTGCCTAAAGCACCTCTGTCCGTTCACTGTTGGAGGGAAGACAAATAGCAGCGTCCAGTTTTCTTCTCACCTCCAGACCTGTGGGTAAGGACAGTTTTAGACTTTCCGCCAAATAAACCATTGATTTCTAACTAACCCCTTTCAGTTGTTGCATGCAGGAAACAGGGGTATCTGCGGAGAAGTTCGGTTGCCGCACTTAGAATTGAGGCCCCGACATGCGCACCTGGGGGCACGTGCCGTCAGACCCGGGAAGATGAGTTGTGGGACAGAAATGCTGTGGCTCGTCCAGTGGTTGTGCAGCCCCTCCTCAGGGGGGGGGGGGGTGTTCTGTGAAGAAGAATTAGCCCGTGTCTGTGTTCCCTCCTTTCTATTAAAGCCAGCCAAAATTGTTTTAGGGTTTAATAACTATCAAGTTGACAACTTTCTACGTCGTCTCCTATTTTTTTTTCTGTAAAGAAAGCTAACCCTGTCTTTATCACAGCTAGTTTAGGTAATGCCACGTTTTCTCAATCCGAGCGAGAAGTCTGCTCGTCTCTCAGATACCTCCAGTACTGTAAAACTTCTCTATTGTCACCTCTTTTAGACCGTCGCGCACAATTGTCTCTTTCTCTGCAGCAATTGGGGCTGACTGACCACTAGACATTAATTGCCAACATCAGAGAAGAGGAGACAAAATAGAAGGAAACGAAGTGTAAGGCCAGAGGCAGACAGTGATAAGCTATACAGATTCAATAAGCGAGACCACTCCAGTGATGTGCTCAAAATAAATAAAACATGACTATAACTGGAATTTTAGTTCCAGGAGAAAAATCCTGCTGTAAGCAAGTTCCCGCTTCAAGAATGCAAAGAGATCTATCCCCACCCCCCTCAAGAAAAAAAAAAAGAAAAAGTTAATGTACGAACTACTACTTGTAAGTGTATACAGCTTGACAAGAGAAAACGGCTAATAGGCACCCGCAAAATCTTTTTATAGCTATCACGTGGTTTTAAGAAATCATGGAGGCTGTGCTATTATTGTCCATCACGTGGTTCAAAATATACAAACAATGTGTCTATAGCAGTACCATCTGTCTAGGAGGCCTGTTCACAAGGTTACGTAACATTATTCAGATGGGCCATCATCTGGCTAGCTATCAGCCACCAGCGAGGTTTGAACAGTTGATTAGAGCATGCTTAGCAGTACACAGTGTTTTCACTGGACTCTCCTGCCATTTTGTAATTGGATTACATTCATTCTTTCTTGGATTATATTTCTTATCTTATTCTTTGTTATTCGCCCTTGGATTGCACCTTGTTCTAACAGATGCTTTCAATGTGGAACATTCCAAGAATGCTTTTTTGTGATTTGGTGTAGATTTTCCTCTAAATGTGTGCACACTGATAGAGTATGACCCGTGGCACCAAACATCATACAATGTAATATAAATATATATATATATATATATATATATATATATATATATATATATATATATATATATATATATATATTGATAAACAATTATACATGTTAAGTTCATCTAAATATGCTTTAAGTTTAATTAGCTTTTCCCTTTATGGTCTCTGCGATATCATTTTATAGAGAGAAGGTGTGCTAAAGTGGGAGCCAAAGTTTTTTAAAAGCCTTTTAACTAAAATTTCTGATACTCAAAGTGCCCTCAATACTTTAACCTTAAGTTTCATATTTCATTATATGGTGTATCGGTGTCATAATCAATTTCCTTAACTATTTATTGTTTAGGGGAAGAAAGTGCACTGTTACAAACTGTAAGAGCGGCTATGCCAGTCAGAAGGGGAAAGAAAGTGAAACGGTTATTTTATAATTATGGTTTTCCGAAGGACCCAACTGAATGTCATAAATGGGTTTCGAGTCTCCCTAACAAAGTTGAGAAAGTGACTGAACATATTGGAGTATGCAGTCGACACTGGCTCTCTGATACTCCTCATATTCGAAGAGGAAGATAATATTTATAATCTCTATGCATCCTCCTATTACTTTTGGTGAGATACCTTCACCATCCATATCACATGCTCATCCAAAAACTCCTCGCCCTACCTAAAAAAAGCTCTCAGTGAAAACAAAGTCAGAGAAATTGACGAACTGGATACATTCATAGTAAAAAATAAGTTTAACTGTGACACTGTTCAGGAAGCCCTTCAAGAAAGTTTGCTCCTCTATGGACCCAGTGCTTGTAATGCAGATAGAACAGAGCAAGCACTTGCCAGCTTCAGTCGCGGTGGTTGTATGCATGAATATGTTATATACTTCCATATTAGACTTAGAGGTGCAGATGCAGGAGTGACTGTAATTCAATTTGAAGACTACAACGGTTTTAAATTGGTAACACACCCAAATTTCCCCTGTAAAACTGTGAATCAATGGGATCAGCTAGAAGTTGTCATTCATTTTTACACTGGAACAGGTTAGTACTGCCCATCATTCTGACCACCCCCCCCCTCCCACATACACATAGACTTCTGTCTGTATCTCTTTCACTCTAAATATCACCATATCTTTTTTGTCTTTCACATTCTGTCATTCCTTGTTTTGCTCTTGACATGTCACATGTGCCTTTATTTAATGTAGCCTACTGTAACACTGTGTTATCAAGTCTCGAAAAGGTGTACATGTGGATCTGAGTTTCAAAGTGTAAATATTTGAATGTAATAGAAATTATGATGAGAAGGGAGAGTGTGTGTGTGTGTTTGAGAGAGAGAGAGAGGCCCGGAAGGGTTAAGAGTCGGATTGAGCTAGAGAGATGAAAGAAAGAGAGAAGGCCAGATACTCGTATAAAGCGCACATGGCTAGCACCTATTACCATATCTAGCACCCCCCTTTTCCACACAAATAGACCTCTGGCTGTCTGCATCTCTTTCACCCATTCTCTCTCTCTCTCTCTCTCTCTCTCTCTCTCTCTCTCTCTCTCTCTCTCTCTCTCTCTCTCTCTCTCTCTCTCTCTCTCTCTCTCTCTCTCTCTCTCTCTCTCTCTCTCTCTCTCTCTCTCATTCATTATTTTATCTCTTGCTCCAGGATTCTACGTACCTACTATGTTTGTTTTTGTTCCTTGGTGGAATTTTACAAAATTATAATCTCTGACTCTCTCTCTCTCTCTCTCTCTCTCTCTCTCTCTCTCTCTCTCTCTCTCTCTCTCTCTCTCTCTCTCTCTCTCTCTCCCTCTTTCTCTCTTCATTTGCTTCTTCTGACTTGATACAATTAAAAACTCTCCTCATTATCTGATGTACGTGTTCTTAGTGTGTCACTCGAGTGCCGGTATTTGATGTACCGTAACACTGTATTATCAAATCTCGAAAAGGTGTACATGTGCATTTGAGTTTCTAAGTATTTGAATGTATAGCCTACATGTACTTAGAAGTTATGATGAAGAGGGAGGGAGAGAGAGAGAGAGAGAGAGAGAGAGAGAGAGAGAGAGAGAGAGAGAGACGAGGGTTAAGAGTGGTATTAAGCTAAAGATGAGAGAGAGAGAAAGAGAGAGAGAGAGAGAGAGAGAGAGAGAGAGAGAGACGGGGGTTAAGAGTCGGATTAATCTAAAGATGAGAGAGAGAAAGAAAGAGGAGAGAGAGAGAGAGAGAGAGAGAGAGAGAGAGAGAGAGCACATTGCTAGCACCCCGCAGACCGGCCCATCTGAATAATATTACATAACCTATGAACAGGCCTCCTAGATAATTGGTACTGGTCTAAACGGACACGGAAATTCATGTGACGTCACAAAATTCGTGTTTGACTCAGATTTCACTTCCTTTCCACCAATGTTCAAAATGAGAAAGGACGTGTGTTCAAAACGTATGAAGAGTTTGGCAGCCCCTAAATCATTTTCAGTGGCACTCACAGTCTATTTGTGAAAAGATCGAGTGAGTCAGTGAAAGAACTAATATTGAAGTACCTAAAATATAAAAGCATTCTCTTTGTGTGCAAGCACTCCCCGTCCAATCACACCAGCTCCTCGACGGGTCAGCGCCCATGCTAAAGGTAAGTCCCATCAATTGTGCTAATGAGATTTAGAGTTAAATATAGATAGGTCTTATATCCAGATCTAGACGATCTGATTTTAGATTTTAGTGGTTGGTTAAAGATAAGGGGTGAGTTTATCCTAAGCCAAGATTTTTAAATCCTTCCCTGCCTCTTGGAGTAGATCTAGATCTATAACAGAATGGAAAATTTGGCATGAGGGCACCAAAAGCCTTATTGAAAGACATTGTCAGAGTACTGATCTGAAACATTTTGCAGTTCATAGGACAAATATTATAATTTACTCTAGATCTAGATTTTCCAATCAATCATTTATTTTGAGGTTTCAGATTTTATAAGCCAAAGTTATTTTTCTTTAGATGTTGGCCACTGCCTATCATGTGGCTTGATGCTATACACTAAATGAACTTTGTAGCATTCAACTCTATCTATAGATACATAACTACATACTCTTCATCACTTTCACAGGTCCCTCAAACTAGATTGTCAAGCCAAGATTCGGTTGAAGATCCAGAGGCCGAGACCAGTCTCCGCCCTTCCTGGCCATCACAGTGTAGTATTTGAACCATCAAGGGCATGGCCTCACCCAAGAAGTAATTACACTTTTCTTTGTTTTTTTCTATTCTGCCTCTTATGGAAATGAATACATATTTTTATATACATGCGGACTGTGGAGAAAAGACAGGAAAGCCTGCATTGCTTGTTCGCTTGTACTGTTACAATGCAGGCAGGGCAAAATGCTAAGGATTTTTTTCTATTTAAAGTTTTGGTGCTTTCTTTCCAGTTTTTCAGGTTGGGAAGCGGTGTCAATTTTGCAGAAATAAATTGAATATAGGAAAAAAAAAGGTTATTTAGCTCTGTCGTTATAGCAATGGTTTTCGCTATTCGAGATGTTAAACATGGGTTCCACTGTACAGGAAAGAGAATTGTCCGTAAATTTAGGGAATTCTGTATACATTTTACATTCATGTGATCCCTCACAAATTCTGTCCTTGGACAGACAAACTTTTGTTGAAGGTTGGACGTGCAAAAGAAATGGTAAAAATATAATTCTACGCTGAGTACGATATTTTTCCATCATTGAGTACCAACCTGTGCCAAAGTATAAAACTAGACGATATATTATCTAGTATAATGTATTTTTTATTATTATTATTATTATTAATATAAATCTTTATACATTTCAATTCCAATATTGAGATTTGTATTGTAGTTCAAACTATCCATGATATTGGTGTTTATTTTATCATTAATTTGTATAAAAAAATTTCTTCTCTCTATCTTTACACCCACGGCTCACCGTTATTTCCAACGAAAGATCATTCTTATTTCTTCATATGATAATAGTGAGTACAGCTAGGTGTTTCGTTTTTTGTTTTTTTTCAGGATACCATATCTACTCTCTCTCTCTCTCTCTCTCTCTCTCTCTCTCTCTCTCTCTCTCTCTCTCTCTCTCTCTCTCTCTCTCTCTCTCTCTCTCTCCTATCTCTCTCTCTCTTCTAATATACAAATTTATAACTCGTCATTACACCGAGAAAAACTTGCATCATTAAAACCAGTTTCAGCATTAGAAAAGAAAATCCTCAGTTTATAAAGCCACTTTAAAACTATTACAAAAGTATATAAATTCTCTCTCTCTCTCTCTCTCTCTCTCTCTCTCTCTCTCTCTCTCTCTCTCTCTCTCTCTCTCTCTCTCTCTCTCTCTCTCTCTCTCTCTCTCTCTCTCTCTCCCTCCCTCCCTCCCTCCCTTTCTCTCTGTATATATATATACCCTTCTTTTCTTCCCTATCCTTTCTATGTGTAACTCATTCCTGTCTATTCATAATTATATGTTCCTCTCAACATCTTCAGTGATAATCTGACAGAGATCTTCAACCTCTTCTTCATTTTGAGAAGATCAGCAGCCACAGACTAAGCAACTTGAGACAATGTGCTTTTGAGAGAGAATCCTTACCATCTACTGAGTTTTGAAGAGTGACGCAACACCTAGTTTTGCCCTTGATGTGTAAGTTGATCTTCTTTTCTCAAGAATTTTAAACTACTTTAAATTCATGTGATCATTGCTTTTGATGTCATAGAAAAAGTGCTGAGACCTTCTGTTGGTTCAATTCAAGCAGCCTTGTGACATCATGGCATTATTATTATTTTTTTTGTGTGTGTGTTTTTCTTCGTTTTCTTCAGTAGGACAGACAGGTTTTTCAATCTTTCATGTCATCTCTTTTCTTATCCTCTCAGCTTAAAACAAACTTCATCTTTCACAAAAATCATTTTTTTTTTTTTTTGGATTTTCTCAAAAAATAAAGAGAGGGAAAAAATCATTTGTTCCTTCTTTGTCTTTGCAGGTCAATACAAATTTTGGGCTACGTTTGTAGACCAATCAAAGTTAGTCAGCTTACACCTTATGTACAAGTGAGACTTGTCTGCAAGGTGTTGTCTGTGAATACATTCCTTCGTTTTTTTTTTTTTTCCACTATGTGTGATTTGAGTCCTTTGAACTTTCCAGCTTTGAAAATGTTATAGAACTGGAGTGAGATGTTATATTTGCAATCTGTGCTGTACTTATGGCAGTGGTTGTCTATACATAATTTTATGTAGAACAACGCTCAACATATGTGGTATTCATCTACGTTCAAACAACAGAGACAATATATGTTTATATTGCTTACAACTACATTTATTAGATACATCTTTTTTTGTTTTTTTTGTTTTTTTTTTTTTTTTTTGTAGCTAGACACAAATCCTTAGATGATTCATGAAAAATACCCGGCATATCAAAGAATTAGGTGCCCTGCTCTTTAGATTAGGCAATCATGACCTTCTGCGCATCTCTATCCCTTGATGCTGTTAGTGCATCTGTCACTCATTTTACATTTAGCCGCTTTTTTAATCCATGCTACATCTTCTCTCGCTTCTTTCCCCTGCTGCCTTTTCCTTTAAAATCAACCCAGTTCTCAAAGATGTTTCAGTTTCTTTTTTCTCATCACATGGCCAAAAAATACTGCCTGTAGATTAAATATGGTATTTATGAGCATATATATGCCAGCTCCTCGTACCACACTTTAGTTTGATTTCTTTGAAGTCCATAAATAAGATTCATAGCATTCTCTTTAGGAACCACATTTCTGTTTCCTCCAGTTAATTTTGTAGTTGTTTTTTAAATTGTCCAAGCCTAACATCCATACATAAGGATGGGTTCAGTAAAACACTCCAGTGCCTTTTTTGATGCGATTTCACAGTTATTGTGTCCATCTCTTCACATTCAAGTGCCCAAGTATTTGCATCGATTCCTGAAGGAATTACCTTTGGCTACTAAAGAATTGATCTGTGCACACTCATTGTTTCGATTGACGACCATTATTTCTGTATTTTTGCTCTTTAATCCATATCCTTTCCTTCTGCTTTCTTCTTCAGTGATGTCTAATAATTGTGGCAAGTCTTCTTTATTTTCTGCAATTAATACAGCGTCATCAGCGTATCTCATGTTGCTTACTTTGTGCCCTCCTATTTTAATTCCTGGGTATCCTTCTATGCTTCTCAAATCATTTCACTGTAGAGAGAGAAAAGGTCTGGAGTAAGCACACATCCTTGTCAGACACCGCACTTTATTATTTTTTTTTGTTTTAATGAGCTGATTTACCCATCAACTCACATTGTTGCTGTCTGATATCATTTCATGTTTTATTTTTAATTGGTCTTGCCCATGGACCTCTCACAGACTAGCAGAGGGAAAGATACCCTCATTCCTCTTTCTCAGAGTTGGCTCTGAGCTGCCGCCCAATATAAGTCATGCTTTTTTACCTCTAATTTGAGCAAATATTATAAATTTGAGTTAATCTTAATGCATTCTAAGATTTACACTTTTTATAAACATTTAATTTTTACACTGCTTGCTGTAGCCATTCTGTTTTTGCTCTTCAGTGAAGCCATTTTAATATTGAGCTATAAGAATATGATCTTCAGCATGTATGATGTAACTGTCTAAACCTCGCCTTTATTCTCACTCTTTCTTTTCTCTCCCATTTTTGTCGTTTTGTCTTATCCTGGGCTTAGACTATGAGGATTTTCTCCTTTTCCCTTGTCCTATATCATTTTTTCCCATATAAAATCTTCATTTCTGTTTTTCACTTCATATTAAGACATTAGCTCTAAACTCTTATTAGAGCTGGCTAACCAGAGTCAAACCTTTTTTTTTTTCTTTTTCTCACAATTCTTGAGCTTTTATGTGAGGGATATGTGGACCCAAGGGTGCAACTAGCCGATTTTTTAAAAGAGGACCTCGGGGTAGTAACAATATTTCTAATCCAGGTTAATTCGAGGCACTTGTAGGATTGACTGACACTGATAAAAATAGCATTATATGAAAGAATATATTTGTGAACTTCTCTTCCTATATTTTTAGTTTAAAAACTTTGTACAGTGCTATCTTTATTTAAGCTCATGTATCTTTATGTAAGTCGCCATGTAGCGATGTATTTTCTGGCTTTATTTTTACTTCAAATTTCAAAGAGGGTTAGAACGAGAAAGAGAAATAGAGAGAGAGGAGAGAGAGAGAGATAGATAGACAGACAGACAGCATAAGCATACAATGACAATATATATATATATATATATATATATATATATATATATATATATATATATATATATATATATAAATTTAAGTTATTTTTGTTTTAAATATTTTTTTTTTATATAAGCCTTTAGTTTTAAATGTTACAAAACTTATAACCATTTCTAAAGAAACCCAAGTTTCAGTATACATTGTCTATTTTAATCGAGACGCCTATAATACAAGCCTTTTCTGTTGAATATTGCTCATCCGATCGGCTGGTTAATCAGCACACTGTTACGATGACATTTGTTAATAGCTATCTAGAGCAACTCCTTCACAGTCAAAACAACATCGTTCTCAAAACATAGAGAGGACGTGTTTTTTTACATTGTGAATGTCAAGGTGGTGGTTCTTGTGGAAACAGTCGACCTAGTTTTGGATTAACAAAAGACACAAACGTTTGTTGCCTCGTCTTTTTTTCCTAGTCTTTACTTGGCTAAGGTTTCACCCCCCATATTAATCTTTCTTTTTTGTGATTCCTTTTCAGAAGTAAAACGTGGGACCTTGTTTGAATCCTCAAAGCTTTCTTATCATCCAGTTACTATTTCTCTGGATAACGCATTTAAAGAGAACATGGAAACTACCTTGACTGGAGTAAAAACCTAATTAATGTTTTTGAAAAAATTTTATGTGAATTATTAATTGTCTTTTATTGTAATGCAATGTGAGCTGAAAGTCAAACAAATTAAAGTTCATTTAACAGGCAATGCCCTTATATGTATTATCTCTTTTAATGAAAATGTCATATTCGTTTATGTTATATACATAAGTTTCACTGACGTTATTTTTAAAAGACTTATGTGTCTTTTTAATTATTTTAGAAAACAATGTGTATTATAATCATTTCTTTTTATATTTTTATAATTTGGATTTCTCTGAATAAACTCAGATAAAACTCTTTTTTTTTTAATCTGTCTTTGTTGTTTTTGATAAATGTCTTGTTTTTAATAGGTTTTCGTATGTATTTATGGTATTCATCAAGTGATTTCAATTCATTGCAATTTGCACAGAGTTTAAGATCCGTCATTTTTATACAAAAGAAATATTGAACTCCATTTTACAGTAATAGAAACATACACCCTTATTACCGAATTGATAATGCGTGGGTGTGTGTGTTGGGAAAATAACATGGAATAGCCAACTGCCACAAAGATGGTGAATCAATATTGAATAATTAAATAGGGATGACAAAATTCTCTTTATTTCTATCTCTACAAAACAAGCATACTAAAATATTATAACAATAGAATAGAATTCGACATTTTAAAAAATTGAAAACGGTAGAAAGATTTCCATTTTTTCTTTCTCTATACTAATACAATGGACATGCTGTAGAATCGAAATGATCCCTATAAATCATCAAAATAATACCGTATTATCAAAATATAATCAAATTTGAGACCGGAGTAAAATTGGAATTATGCTAATTATAGAGATTACCAAATTAGAATTCACCGGCGGCCATATTAAAAACAATCTAATTATACAGACTTCCAAATCGGAATTAACCACGGCCATACTGGATTATACTAAATATAAGAGATTGCCTAAATAGAATTAACTGGCGGCCATATTAGAATTATGCTATTTATAGAGGTTACCGAAATAGGATTACCGGCGACCATATTGGAATTATGCTAATTATAAAGATTTCCAAATTGAAATTAATCGGCGGCGATATTGGATTTATGCTTATTATAGAGATTTCCAAATAAGAATTAACCGGCCGCCATACTGGAATTACGCTAATTATAGACATTGCCAAAATAGAATTAACTGGCGGCCATATTGGAATTATGCTATTGCTAATTATGGAGATTACAAAATTGGAATTAATCGGCGGCCATATTGAAAATATGCTAATTATAGAGATTGCCAAAATAGATTAAACTGGCGCCCATATTGGAATTATGCTAATTGTAGAGAGTACCAAAAAAGAATACACTGGCGGCCACATTGAAATTATGTTTATTATAGAGATTACCAAGATAAAATTAACCGGCGGCCATATTGGATTTATGCTAATTACAGAGATTGCCAAAATAGACTCAACTGGCGGCCACATTGAAATTATGCTTATTATAGAGATTACCAAGATAAAATTAACCGATTATACTGAATATAGAGATTGCCTATAGAATTAACTGGCGGCCATATTACTAGAATTATGCCAATTATAGAGATGGCCAAAATAAAGTTAACCGGCGGAAAATATTGGTAAATATGCTAATTATAGAGATTGCCAAAATAGAATTCACCGGCGGCCATATTGGAATTATGTTAATTATAGAGATTACTAAATTGGAATTAATCGGCGGCCATATTGAATATATGCTAATTATAGAGATTGCCAAAATAGAATTAACCACGGCCATATTCGATTTATGCTAATAATAGAGATTGCCAAAATAGAATCAACTGGCGCCCACGTTGAAATTATCCTTATTATAGAGATTACCAAGATAAAATTCACCGGCGGCCATATTGGATTTATTGCATTTAAATAGATTACCAAAATGAAAGTGGATTTCTGTTAATTACCAAGATAAAATATTGGTAAATATGCTACTTATTGAGATTGCCAAAATAGAATCAACTGGCGGCCATATTGGAATTATGCTAATTATGGAGATTACTAAATTGGAATTAATCGGCGGCCATATTGGAAATATGCTAATTATAGAGGTTGCCAAAATAGACTTCACAGGCGGCCATATTGGATTTATGCTTATTATAGAGATTGCCAAAATGGATTAAACTGGCCCCAATTTGGAATTATGCTAATTGTAGAGAGTACCAAAAAAGAATACACTAATGGCTAATTTTATGCTAATTATAGAGATGGCCAAAATAGAATTAATTGGCGGCCATATTGGATTATACTAAATATACACATTGCCTAAATAGAATTAACAGGCGGCCATATAAAAATTATGCTAATTTTGAGATGGCCAAAATAGAATTAATTGGCGGCCATATTGGATTATACTAAATATACACATTGCCTAAATAGAATTAACTGGCGGCCATATTGAAATTATGCTAATTATTGAGATGGCCAAAATAGAATTAATTGGCGGCCATATTGGATTTATTTTATTTATATAGTTTACCAAAATGAAATTGGAATTATGCTAATTATAGAGATGGCCAAAATAGAATTAATCGGCGGCCATAATGGATTTATGCTAATTATAGAGATGGCCAAAATAGAATTAATTGGCGGCCATATTGGATTATACTAAATATACACATTGCCTAAATAGAATTAACAGGCGGCCATATAAAAATTATGCTAATTTTGAGATGGCCAAAATAGAATTAATTGGCGGCCATATTGGATTTATTTTATTTATATAGTTTACCAGAATGAAATTCGAATTATGCTAATTATAGAGATGGCCAAAATAGAATTAATTGGCGGCCATATTGGATTATACTAAATATACACATTGCCTAAATAGAATTAACTGGCGGCCATATTGAAATTATGCTAATTATTGAGATGGCCAAAATAGAATTAATTGGCGGCCATATTGGATTTATTGTATTTATATAGATTACCAAAATGAAATTGGAATTATGCTAATTATAGAGATGGCCAAAATAGAATTAATTGCCGGCCATATTGGATTTTTGTTGATTATAGAGATTACTAAATTAGAATCAATTGGCGGCCATATTGGATTATACTAAATATACACATTGCCTAAATAGAATTAACTGGCGGCCATATTGAAATTATGCTAATTATTGAGATGGCCAAAATAGAATTATTTGGCGGCCATATTGGATTTATTTTATTCATATAGTTTACCAAAATGAAATTGGAATTATGCTAATTATAGAGATGGCCAAAATAGAATTAATCGGCGGCCATAATGGAATTATGCTAATTATAGAGATGGCCAAAATAGAATTAATTGGCGGCCATATTGGATTATACTAAATATACACATTGCCTAAATAGAATTAACTGGCGGCCATATTGAAATTATGCTAATTATTGAGATGGCCAAAATAGAATTAATTGGCGGCCATATTGGATTTATTTTATTTATAAAGTTTACCAAAATGAAATTGGAATTATGCTAATTATAGAGATGGCCAAAATAGAATTAATTGGCGGCCATATTGGATTATAGTAAATATACACATTGCCTAAATAGAATTAACTGGCGGCCATATTGAAATTATGCTAATTATTGAGATGGCCAAAATAGAATTAATTGGCGGCCATATTGGATTTATTTTATTTATATAGTTTACCAAAATGAAATTGGAATTATGCTAATTATAGAGATTTCCAAAATAGAATTAATTGGCGGCCATATTGGATTATACTAAATATACACATTGCCTAAATAGAATTAACTGGCGGCCATATTGAAATTATGCTAATTATTGAGATGGCCAAAATAGAATTAATTGGCGGCCATATTGGATTTATTTTATTTATATAGTTTACCAAAATGAAATTGGAATTATGCTAATTATAGAGATGGCCAAAAGAGAATTAATCGGCGGCCATAATGGAATTATGCTAATTATAGAGATGGCCAAAATAGAATTAATTGGCGGCCATATTGGATTATACTAAATATACACATTGCCTAAATAGAATTAACTGGCGGCCATATTGAAATTATGCTAATTATAGAGATGGCCAAAATAGAATTAATCGGCGGCCATAATGGAATTATGCTAATTATAGAGATGGCCAAAATAGAATTAATCGGCGGCCATAATGGAATTATGCTAATTATAGAGATGGCCAAAATAGAATTAATTGGCGGCCATATTGGATTTATTTTATTCATATAGTTTACCAAAATGAAATTGGAATTATGCTAATTATAGAGATGGCCAAAATAGAATTAATCGGCGGCCATATTGGATTTATTTTATTTATATAGTTTACCAAAATGAAATTGGAATTATGCTAATTATAGAGATTTCCAAAATAGAATTAATTGGCGGCCATTTTGGATTATACTAAATATACACATTGCCTAAAAAGAATTAACCGCCGGCCATATTGGATTTATTTTATTTATATAGTTTACCAGAATGAAATTCGAATTATGCTAATTATAGAGATGGCCAAAATAGAATTAATTGGCGGCCATATTGGATTATACTAAATATACACATTGCCTAAATAGAATTAACTGGCGGCCATATTGAAATTATGCTAATTATTGAGATGGCCAAAATAGAATTAATTGGCGGCAATATTGGATTTATTTTATTTATATAGTTTACCAAAATGAAATTGGTATTATGCTAATTATAGAGATGGCCAAAATAGAATTAATCGGCGGCCATAATGGAATTATGCTAATTATAGAGATGGCCAAAATAGAATTAATTGGCGGCCATATTGGATTATACTAAATATACACATTGCCTAAATAGAATTAACTGGCGGCCATATTGAAATTATGCTAATTATTGAGATGGCCAAAATAGAATTAATTGGCGGCCATATTGGATTTATTTTATTTATATAGTTTACCAAAATGAAATTGGAATTATGCTAATTATAGAGATGGCCAAAATAGAATTAATTGGCGGCCATATTGGATTATACTAAATATACACATTGCCTAAATAGAATTAACTGGCGGCCATATTGAAATTATGCTAATTATTGAGATGGCCAAAATAGAATTAATTGGCGGCCATATTGGATTATACTAAATATACACATTGCCTAAATAGAATTAACTGGCGGCCATATTGAAATTATGCTAATTATTGAGATGGCCAAAATAGAATTAATTGGCGGCCATATTGGATTTATTTTATTTATATAGTTTACCAAAATGAAATTGGAATTATGCTAATTATAGAGATGGCCAAAATAGAATTAATCGGCGGCCATAATGGAATTATGCTAATTATAGAGATGGCCAAAATAGAATTAATTGGCGGCCATATTGGATTATACTAAATATACACATTGCCTAAATAGAAATAACTGGCGGCCATATTGAAATTATGCTAATTATTGAGATGGCCAAAATAGAATTAATTGGCGGCTATATTGGATTTTTTTTATTTATATAGTTTACCAAAATGAAATTGGAATTATGCTAATTATAGAGATGGCGAAAATAGAATTAATCGGCGGCCATAATGGAATTATGCTATTTATAGAGATGGCCAAAATAGAAATAATTGGCGGCCATATTGGATTATACTAAATATACACATTGCCTAAATAGAATTAACTGGCGGCCATATTGAAATTATGCTAATTATTGAGATGGCCAAAATAGAATTAATTGGCGGCCATATTGGATTTATTTTATTTATATAGTTTACCAAAATAAAATTGGAATTATGCTAATTATAGAGATGGCCAAAATAGAATTAATCGGCGGCCATAATGGAATTATGCTATTTATAGAGATAGCCAAAATAGAATTAATTGGCGGCCATATTGGATTATACTAAATATACACATTGCCTAAATAGAATTAACTAGCGGCCATATTGAAATTATGCTAATTATTGAGATGGCCAAAATAGAATTAATTGGCGGCCATATTGGATTTATTTTATTTATATAGTTTACCAAAATGAAATTGGAATTATGCTAATTATAGAGATGGCCAAAATAGAATTAATCGGCGGCCATAATGGAATTATGCTAATTATAGAGATGGCCAAAATAGAATTAATTGGCGGCCATATTGGATTATACTAAATATACACATTGCCTAAATAGAATTAACTGGCGGCCATATTGAAATTATGCTTATTATAGAGATTACCAAATTAGAATTAACTGGCGGCCATAATGGATTTATGCTAATTATAGAGATGGCCAAAATAGAATTCACCGGAGGCCATATTGGATTTATGCTGATTATAGAGATTACTAAATTAGAATTAACTGGCGGCCATATTGGATTAAACTAAATATACACATTGCCTAAATAGAATTATCTGGCGGCCATATTGAGATTATGCTAATTATTGAGATGGCCAAAATAGAATTAATTGGCGGCCATATTGGATTTATTTTATTTATATAGATTACCAAAATGAAATTGGATTTATGCTAATTATAGAGATGGCCAAAATAGAATTAATCGGCGGCCATAAAGGATTTATGCTAATTATAGAGATGGCCAAAATAGAATTCACCGGAGGCCATATTGGATTTATGCTGATTATAGAGATTACTAAATTAGAATTAACTGGCGGCCATATTGGATTAAACTAAATATACACATTGCCTAAATAGAATTAACTGGCGGCCATATTGAGATTATGCTAATTATTGAGATGGCCAAAATAGAATTAATTGGCGGCCATATTGGATTTATTTTATTCATATAGATTACCAAAATGAAATTGGATCTATGCTAATTATAGAGATGGCCAAAATAGAATTAATCGGCGGCCATAATGGATTTATGCTAATTATAGAGATTGCCAAAATAGAATCAACTGGCGGCCATATTCAAATTATGCTTATTATAGAGATGGCCAAAATAGAATTCACCGGATGCTATATTGGATTTATTGTATTTATATACATTACCAAAATGAAATTGGATATATGCTAATTATAGAGATGGCCAAAATAGAATTCACCGGAAGCTATATCGGATTTATGCTAATTATAGAGATGGCCAAAATAGAATTCACCGGAGGCCATATTGGATTTATGCTGATTATAGACATTACTAAATTAGAATTAACTGGCGGCCATATTGGATTATACTAAATATACACATTGCCTAAATAGAATTAACTGGCGGCCATATTTAAATTATGCTAATTATTGAGATGGCCAAAATAGAATTAATCGACGGCCATATTGGATTTATTTTATTTATATAGATTATCAAAATGAAATTGGAATTATGCTAATTATAGAGATGGCCAAAATAGAATTAATCGGCGGCCATAATGGATTTATGCTAATTATAGAGATTGCCAAAATAGAATTAATTGGCGGCCACATTGAAATTATGCTTATTATAGAGATTACCAAATTAGAATTAACTGGCGGCCAAATTCAAATTATGCTAATTATAGAGATGGCCAAAATAGAATTCACCGGAAGCTATATTGGATTTATGCTAATTATAGAGATGGCCAAAATAGAATTCACCGGAGGCCATATTGGATTTATGCTGATTATAGAGATTACTAAATTAGAATTAACTGGCGGCCATATTGGATTATACTAAATATACACATTTTCCTAAATAGAATTAACTGGCGGCCATATTGAGATTATGCTAATTATTGAGATGGCCAAAATAGAATTAATTTGCGGCCATATTGGATTTATTTTATTTATATAGATTACCAAAATGAAACTGGAATTATGCTAATTATAGAGATGGCCAAAATAGAATTAATCGGCGGCCATAATGGATTTATGCTAATTATAGAGATTGCCAAAATAGAATCAACTGGCGGCCATATTCAAATTATGCTAATTATAGAGATGGCCAAAATAGAATTCACCGGAAGCTATATTGGATTTATTGTATTTATATACATTACCAAAATGAAATTGGAATTATGCTAATTATAGAGATGGCCAAAATAGAATTAATCGGCGGCCATAATGGATTTATGCTAATTATAGAGATGGCCAAAATAGAATTCACCGGAGGCCATATTGTATTTATGCTGATTATAGACATTACTAAATTAGAATTAACTGGCGGCCATATTGGATTATACTAAAAATACACATGACCTAAATAGAATTAACTGGCGGCCATATTGAAATTATGCTAATTATTGAGATGGCCAAAATAGAATTAATCGGCGGCCATATTGGATTTATTTTATTTATATAGATTACCAAAATGAAATTGGAATTATGCTAATTATAGAGATGGCCAAAATAGAATTAATCGGCGGCCATAATGGATTTTTGCTAATTATAGAGATTGCCAAAATAGAATCAACTGGCGGCCACATTGAAATTATGCTTATTATAGAGATTACCAAATTAGAATTAACTGGCGGCCATATTCAAATTATGCTAATTATAGAGATGGCCAAAATAGAATTAATCGGCGGCCATAATGGATTTTTGCTAATTATAGAGATTGCCAAAATAGAATCAACTGGCGGCCACATTGAAATTATGCTTATTATAGAGATTACCAAATTAGAATTAACTGGCGGCCATATTCAAATTATGCTAATTATAGAGATGGCCAAAATAGAATTCACCGAAAGCTATATTGGATTTATGCTAATTATAGAGATGGCCAAAATAGAATTCACTGGAGGCCATATTGGATTTATGCTGATTATAGAGATTACTATATTAGAATTAACTGGCGGCCATATTGAAATTATGCTAATTATAGAGATGGCCAAAATAGAATTAATTGGCGGCCATATTGGATTTATGTTATTTATATAGATTACCAAAATGAAATTGGAATTATGCTAATTATAGAGATAGCCAAAATAGAATTAATTGGCGGCCATAATGGATTTATGCTAATTATAGAGATTGCCAAAATAGAATCAACTGGCGGCCACATTGAAATTATGCTTATTATTGAGAAGGCTTTTTCTAGAGTTCGCACTATCAGGAACCATTAATCAATCAATGAAGTACCCTGCTCTTTAGTGTCGGAAGTCATGACCCTTCACACAATTCTATCCCTCTTTGCTTTCAGTGCATCTGTCACTTGTCCTACTTTTAGCCACTTTGTCAGTCCACTCAACATCTTATCTTCTCTCGCTCTTTTCCCCTGCAGCATTTTCTTTTCATCATTCCAGTATCGGGAACTCTGCATAATTAGATTTATCACTTTGAGCACAAAGTGTATTGTTGTACCCGTAATATTAAAAAAACTCAAATTTTTTTAAATATAGGTCCCACTGAGTTGAACCTTATGACATGCTTTAGACTCTGCAAGTGTAACAGTCTTACAGAAAGTTACACCACTTTCCATTTCAGTCAGTTTCTAGTTCAAGACCAAAGAAAAAAAAAAAAGAATTAGCAAAAACAGTGATGTAGCGAATAATATTTTATAAATTTATTTTTCACCTCTTACCAGCAATACAGGAAAACAATAGTTAACAAATTTCAATTACACTCTCTCAACATTACTCATTCATCTGTGCGCAATCAACCAGAGAATCGGAGATTAAAACAAAAGGAAATTTTAGGCTGATTTCTTCTTCAGTCTCTGGAGAGAGGAAGTTCCCTCGGGCAGCCCTGGGCGAGAACTGTTGCGCTGGTTGAGACGGCCCTCCACCTGCTTGGTGCGCACAATGTCCCGCACTGCTGCCCGCATATGCTGCTCTTGCACGCCCTTCTTGCGCTGAACGATCTTGCCAGCCTTGTTGGCACCTTTCATTTTGTGACGAGGAGTAAAATCTATCTTGCTCGGCTTCAAAAACTGGAAGAAAAAGTTTCAAAATATACTTGTGTAGCCAATACAATTTGCATCCATTTCCAGGAGACATAACTTCTACGACGAAAATCCACTTAAAATGAGTTGAATGAGTGTAATCAAGACAGTTAGATAAGGACAGAAAGAAAGAGGCACACCCGGACAGGGAAAAAGGAACGGGACTGCATGTTCATGAGTGTGTAAATTAATTAAGAAGAGGAAAGGCCGGTAAAAGACTAAAGATTTCAAAAAGTTAACCTGGGGCCCAAAAAAATCCGAGCTTGTTGACAAAATTAACTTGGATAGTGCTTTAATATAACCATATTTAGTGCTGAATCTTGTTAGTTTTCTTGTTTTGTTTTGAAAGCTTGCATGAGCAGCTTGTCATATCTTTGACTAAATGTGGAGGGGGGAAGAAGCAAAAACAACAGATCAATATGTGAAAATTGTCTTCAACAACTTCAGAGTTAGTTCTCCACAGTTTTGATTTGAAGTTTACCTCATTTTAACAAATCCACATCCCTGCCTGAAGATTTATTAAAGGACATTTTCCCGCAGCGAAAGCAACATGAATGATGCAAAAAAAACACTCTAATTTTTATTTGAGGACTGATTTGATCTGGAACTTGAAATCTGATTCTTGGGCAATATTTTGTGGGGGCTATTAAAGCAATATTTTTATAGGTCCATTTTTCAAAAAAACAGGGTTGTGCAAAGTTAATAACATTTCAAGTTATTTATGAAAGAAACTTGTGCATGTAGCTCACTCACAAATTTAACATACATCTAAAACAATAACGATGAAACGTTCAACTCATGTATACCAATAACCTTTTTACAACAACTCTCTCTATGCAAACACACTAAAATATTTTCAATATGGATAAAATCATAAACTTATATACGTGTATATACAATGTGGAATATTTTGGTGTTTTCAGTCCTCACCTTAGTTTTGTTTCGCTCCTCTTGCAGCTCCGCAGCTGTTTTGAAGTCCACCTCCCCGATACCGCCTCCTAGTGTGATCATCTCAGGTTGAACCTATGGAGATTAATGGCCACTCAGATTGAATGGTTCAGATCTTACCTATTCTTTGAATGCTTCATATATTTAAAAAACCAACAATTTTTTTTATTTCCATATTTTCAGCATAAAATTGTTACATTTTGTATTCTAGATTAAGAGAAATTGTATTTTAAAAAAAAAAGAGGAGGGTTGGGGATGGGTATCAACTTTACCTTGTCTAGGAGCATTCGGACTTCCGTTTGTTTTCTCTGAGATTTAGACTGGAATGGGTTGGCTTCAAGTGCATCAAAGTTCGCCTCACCAGAGCCTGCAAGTAAAGTTTAACTATTAAACTAAGTCTTATAGGAAAGCCAACATTGAACAGTTTTCTAAAGCAGATGAACTATGATGCTTTTATAAAGCGCTTTTGAATGTCAACCAAGATTGCGCAGAATTAAAAAAAAATCAAGTGGGTACCCCACAGGTCTTCCTGCTGCCTTGCCAGCGCTCAAAGAAGAGATTTGAAGGACAAATTTAAAACTTTACAGAAACACATATCCATTTTTCATCACTCAGCCTTCATTTCATACTAGTGACTTTCATATCTAACTATATCTACAGTCGAGGCCGCTTATTTCGAAGTCATTTGGATAAAAAAGGGACTTCGAATTATCCGAAGTTTGAATTATCAGAATACATAGAGCAAGAGAGTTTAAAAAAATGTGAATGACAGATCAGAAATGTCGTAAAAGTGTACAGCAGGGTGGGGGTGGACCTAATCCCTTTCTCTCTTGTAGCCTTATTGCAGACTCTTGCCTGTAACGTAAGTGAACAAACACACACACACACACCAGAATCACTTGCTGCGCGGAGTATAGCACTACATGTACTTTGTTTTACAAGCCTGAAAAAGTGCTTTCACTGTGTCAGAATAAAAAAAATCATGCCAAAATCGGTTCAAATAAACCGGATCCTTATTTCAAAATTTGAACTAACCGATATTTTTAATAAAGCTTAAATAGAGAAATATTTGGTAAAATTAAACGACTTCGAAATATCCAAGAATTCGAACTATCCGGATTCGAATTATTTGGACTCAACTGTCATTACAGGATGTTGGGACAGTGAAGAAAAAAAAAACAAGAAAAGTATAACAAACCTGGCACAACAATGCTAGAAAATCCCAAGCTATGGCCAATACCAAGAACATCCTCATATGGGCAGAACATGACGTCTTGAATAAGTCTGTCACAACGGTGATACAGATACGGCCTCTCCGGTCTGTATGCCTGATTGGTCATGTCTTGGTATAACTGTCAACAGGAAATACAGAAACTTAGCATTGTATCGATCTCAGATACTCGACTTAGAGTCCAACTTATCATGACCAAGAAATGAAAGCTATTTTGGAGATAAAGGTTGCTTTTTTTTTTGCCATTCAACTCCCACCCCCACACGCTCCCCAACCTTATAAAAAAATCTAGTCTGAAGTCCAGCTCCTGGACATGCACTTCCAGACTTCATTGTTTACCTTCAGGCAGTGTCTTCCTGGAAGTGTCATGCATAAACACAGCTCATCACTGTTCATATCACACTGCGGGACAGAAGTTTCAGCCTCAAAATTAGTTTTGTCTTCTTTTAAAATCATGATACGCATGTCCAAGAGGCTATCAAGATAAAGGCTTGCAACATCCCAAAGTCTAGTTTAAGAGAGTTTGCTGATCATTTCAGGCCTCTCAAAATATTTTTGGAAATAAGATTAAAAATCTTCAACTAGAGACTGCTGTTATTTGAATCTCATAAAACATACCTCTACAACATTTTCTCTGCTGACTGCAAGAATTCCTTTCTGGCTGAAGTCAAGCACCCCAGGACATTGGCGTTTGTTGTACTGAAACCTGCTCAGCTCTTTGTACGTCCTGAGATCAAAGATTTTCAGGCGGCGGTCCATTCCAGTGGTGGCCATGTAGCTAATGGTCAGTAATTTATTCATGGAGGAAAAAAAAGAAAAAAAAAATTAATCCTGCGACAATCAAAGCAAAACTATAAAGTTATTAATTTATCTCACACAGTGATAAAGATTGCTTCAAAATGACATTTACTATTACCAATAATATTTTTGATCACAAAAAATAATCAGAAAACGTCAATGAAATACAAATACCTTTAACAATAAAAAAGACTAGGTTTATATTGCGATCAACCTCTACCAAAGGGAGAAGTTATTACTGCCACGAAGGCAGATTTACATTTCGCAAGTGGAATTAAAAAAAAAATTGATTTACGGACAAAGCATAAAGAAGTAAAAAAAAAAAAAAAATTTTTATATAGGTAAATATCTAAATTTTGTTCTCAGGGTGAGTTTCAAAATGAATCAACGGCTTGGCTAATGTAAGCCCTTGTATTTTAACAAAATATAAGTATTTTCCTTAGGCATTATAACAAAGGCACTGGATTTAGAATTGATCCCAAGGGTGCATGTAATTGATACCCTATTCCATATGCTAGGCAAAGACATGTCCACATCTTAACTGTGCACATTCACTAACTTTCCTGAAGCATCCACAGAAACATCCCGCAAGCAGCTGGCATGGCAGAGGATCTTGGCAGCCGGTTCCTTCATGTTTGGAGTCCAAAGTGAGACGGTACCTTTGGTTGGACGGTGAAAATAAAGATTTAGTTATGACATAGCAGAGAAGAGTACAAACAGAACCCTATGAAACTGTGCACAAACTTTTCAAACTCTTGTATCATATTTCCCATCATAAATTTGACTGTCTTGGAACTATTTGTTCACAATGATTCCAAAAAGTCAAGTGCTTTTGAAGCCAAGAATGGTTGTTTTCTAGTAGATTGTAGGATCATGATGCAATGTACCGGGAACTAGAGCAAGTGGAATTGAAAATCAACTTAAGTTTTTGGCAAACTATAGTTTGTTTCAAACTGCTATCAATCCCCTGTAACTTGTGGCTAATTAGAGAACGCCTGGATTATGTGTAGATGGGAAAGCAAAATGTTGCAAGACTATTGCGAAAACAGGGTAACCAACACTTACCGTTCGGATGCCCCAGATGAACGATGGCCGACTGAGGGTTGACCGTAAGGATGTCCAGACGACCCTGCTTGGTGCAGATACCGGAGATCTCCTTCCCAATGGACACATCCAGATAGGACAAGTAGCCCTTGGCACTCTGTTTGCAAAAAATAATAATCCAAACTTGAAGGAATAAAAAAAAAACAAAGGTAACCTCTCGTTGATAAAGATGTATGTGTTTTAAAATATTTTACTCCATCTTGGTACTCTCTTAGCAGACAAAAAAAAAACCTACTACAAAGGTCTCACTCATTCTCTGAACTTTTCATTTAGATACATTTAATAATCGCTACACAGTGAATACAATGCTGGTTTCATTAGGCAACATCAAATTAAACCTTGCAGTGAAAATATCTGGAAAAGAAGCCTTAGACGTTTTTTTTTTTTCTCTAGAGTACAGTAAAAGTTGGTAGCAAAATCTGCCACTCGATTTAACCCGCTACTTACCGCTGACACGAGGAGAAAATGGTAAGGCAAGAACTCCAACCTAAGGGCAGAGTCGAGGTGTTTCAGGCAGTGAAGCTCGATGCCTTGGTTGTCGTAGATGTAGACGTTCTTCCTCTGGGCCACCGCAAACATGGTTTCCTGGTGCAGCCATCTGGTTGCAACAAATCAAGCGACTATTATCATCATTTCTCAAGAAAACCTTAATCTAAAAGACTGAAGTAATCCTTACATTTGATCATTAAAAAATTTATAGACATATGAGTTTCTGCATTTTATTACAATTACTGGTTTTCTGTTCTATGAAATTGCCTTTTGGTACTTGATAATATATTTACATACCAGCTTACTATGGCTAATCTTTTTTCACATACCAATAAACTTCAAAAGCTAAAACTTTGGATAGCAGGCAACAGGAGCATAGAAAATTCATGAGTACTCACTTCACGTCTGCCACTGTCTCCATGACATTGATTTCACAATGAAGATTCTTGGTCTGCCAATCAAACGCTGCAACGTGGCCCTTAGCGCCACCTATCACAAGGTGCCTGGTGAAGAATGTTTTAACAATTTACTTTTGTGAAAAGAACGGACTTTGCTTCATTTCTCTCTTCCAAAATTTAACACATCTAGCAGAGAAATTGCAAAAACTGTGAGAGTGAAGAAGTATTCTATACAAAATGTATCTCTTTTAGTCCAAGAAACCATAAAACAAACAATAATAACTTTGAAAGTTGACCTAGATCTTTCCTTGAATTTAACAACAAAAGATTTTACGGTTCATGCATCTTGTGCCTGGTGAGACCTCACTCATTTTGGGTTTGTTTGTTTTTTCTTATGTTATTGACTTTTGATGTATGCAAATGGACAACAAACCAGAGTAAAATTCAAAGGATGATCAACTTAAGTCTTTTTAGTTATATCCAAGATGTTAAAACACATATTCTGATGTGTGATATTTTACAATATAAATTTGCTTTTGTTCAAAACTGTAAATACTCAGCAATTGTTCCCAATAATTATGCTTGTACAGAAACAAATTTCATTACTTGAAATCAACCCTTACAGAACTTTTCATTTGCTTAGAGATTGATTATTAAGAAGAGAATAGCCATTGCAAAGGCTTCTTTCCAAAAAATGAGCACCATTCTTAAAAATAGAAATATATCATTTTCAACCAAATTGAGGGTTTTGAAAACATATGTGTGGTCTATACTTTTATATGGATGCGAAACTTGGACAATAACTGCAGAAACCAAGAAAAATTTAGAAGCAGCGGAAATGTGGTTCTACAGGAGAATGTTAAGAATATCATGGAAAGAAAAGAGGACAAATGAATCGATATTAGAAGAAACGAACCAAGAGAGATCCCTCATAAACACAATAAGGAAAAGGCAACTGAAATTTGTAGGACACATATGTCGCCATAAGGGACTGGAATTTTTATCTCTTACAGGCAAGATAGAAGGTACAAGAAGCAGAGGTAGACAAAGGATTACATTTCTTGATAGCTTGAGCTCTTTTGTGACAGGAAACAACAAAGACAACATAGCCTTACTGCGGATGACGGAAGATAGGGACAGGTGGAGAATCATGATCGCCGATGTCTGTTCCAGACAGGGCATTTGAGAGAGAGAGAGATTGATTCAGTTTCTTCATGACTTGGTTGCCAAATTGAGTCACAGTTTACCTCCCATTGCGTGTATAGTCCAGCCTGTAAGGACCAAACTGGTCCAGCCGTAGGTCAAATATTTTCTGCTGAGTGGCCTCGTCTGCCGTTGATCGAATGTCATTTTGTGTAATCTGGTAGGTTTTTTCCGCTTCAAGAGATCTGTAGAATATAAAATGGTGAGAACAAACCTGTCCAAAGAAATATTGATAAATTCTACGAAAAAAATCTTTAAAAGAGCATTTACTTCTTGAAAAACAATGCAAAACCAAAAAACATTGCTTCTGAATTATATATTTCTCCATGTTTGCCTCTAAAAATTGAATCAAAGAACTCAAAAATGAAAAGGAAAAAAAAAACAACTTAAAGTGAGGCCACTGATATAATTAATGTGCTAAATAATAACTGTAGTGAAGCTTGGTTGCTGTTCTATTTCTCACTGAATATACACAGGAACACTCAAATGCATTCATCATTTTTAAATTAACAAATATTTGGTTGAAGATATTTCATCTTTAAGAGGCTTATTCAAGAAAACACTCACCCTTGCTCTTCAGCACACAACAATTCTGCTCGGGCAGATTTCTCTGCAACCTTTTCAAATACCTTCTCTCGAGCCCGAATTTTTTGAGAATGAAACTTTGTTCTTGCATAACCCTGAAATATTACATGCAGCAATTTTAACTTATTTGGCTTTGTAAAGAGTTATAAAAAATATAAGGCAGTCAGTGCATTTTTGTCTAAATTATGAGGAAATGTATTTTTATTTACAGCAATCCAACTTTCCTACAAAGGTTAATTAAGACTATTAAAATACTAACTTGAAAAAAGCCTAGAAGTATTAGGCATCACTGAAAAAAAAAAAAAAAGATAAAAATCCATTACGAAGAGAAAAAATATATGAGTCTCTGATGCCATATCCTTGTGCCATAATTCCATTTCTTTGATTTCACTTAAAGTTTTGCTCATCATTGTCCAAATAAAAATAAAGTATGTATAGACTGGGAGTTTTACCCACATTTGAGTAACCAGAATTAACCACTCACTTTTGAGGGCTCCCCTGTCCTCCATTTCTTCAATTTGTGCTCATCCACTGGTGCTTCTTCTATTAAATCCTTGACAGCACAAAAAAAAATGCGAAAAGAAGGATTAAAAAAAAATAACAGAATTTGAACGAAAACTGATTCAGAGCACATGCTGAAAAGCAATTTAAAAAAACTCAAAATTCTGCACATTAAATACAAATTAAAGTCTAATCTAGCGATTTCAAAATCTAATCTTAAAAGAGAACACAAATAGTTAATAAATCAAGACTAGATAAGTTAGTACTGCAAAAATTTTAATAAAAAAAAATTTTTTTTTGCCAATTTAATATTGGTGAACTAGTACAATATATATTCATACAAATTGAGCAGATCTATATGGCAATACTTGAGTGTAATAGATATGATTAGTATCGATGGGTGTTTCCAAATATGGCACTGTTATCTATATGAAGTTTACGAACTAAAACATGGAAAATTAAAAATAATGTTTGAACTTACAATGAAAATAAATAACTGAGAAGGTTGAATAAAAGAGAGCAAGAAAATTAAAAATATATGATAGATTCGTTTTACAATAATCTAATACAATAAGAGAGATTTCTGGTTTTGATACTGACTACTTCAAAGTTGTTCATTTAAAGTAGAATTGTTTGAATAAATCATCAAATGACTGCATGCACTTGTCTGTGTAGTATTTATTTAACGTCTTAAATTCAACTGAAACAAGTTTTTACCTTTTTTCTTCTAAGAAAACTGAACTTTGCACCACTTTTATCAGGATCTTTAGGGAAGAAATACCTGATATTGGTCTGGAGAGAGAGTTGATGTGAGAAAAACTTATCAGATCAGGACAACAAATTTATGTTTCGTTTCTTAATGAAAAACAACAAAAAAAAATTATTGTGAGATCGACAAATAATGTAGATCAAATTATTTAGAAGTGAACTGTCCAACTGACCATTGTCAACTTAGCAGATGAGAAACAGAATTTTTTTTTCTTTCTCTTCTTGTGTACCCATACCCTAAAAGCCAGTGTAGCTAGCCAACTCTCACACGGTGGCTTGCCTAATAAATTTTAATGAATGTGTTTCTGAGCTCTGTAAATAGTCTGATGAGTGTACTTGTTGCTTTTCATTCGATGAGATAAGTGAGTATACATATCATTTTCATCTATATCCATGCGTTCCCTCCAAATAGAGTTAAAAAAAAGCAGGCACAATGCTTTGAATCTGTATTTGCATGAGGCAGGACTGTACGGTAGGTTCTATTGCTGGAGACAAATCAAATTTGATCATATGTTTAAAATGATATCCTGGAAAAACTAAAAAGTAAGATGATTACACATTAACACTTTCTTTTTCGCACCTTGCTTACATTGGTTTCAATACCCATGTGATTTCTTTGTATCAGGACCTAAGTCTTCTTTAAAAACATCATGTATAAATATATTGTAATGCATCGCAAAAACAGAGATCTTCCGCAAAACCGTACAATCACTTTCATAGAACATGATTACATGGGTCAGCAAAATACATGAGTAAGGCAAAGGCATTGCATGAAATGTGAAAACCTAGATTCTAAGAGATAACAGCTGCTTTGCATAATGTGATAAGAAGTCGGGTGTAACAAACCTTTTCTGGTTTACTTGCACTAGAGCCAGTCATGGATGCCATGTTGCAAATAAGAACCTAGATTATCAATCATGAATTTGGTCCTCCGTTTAGATCAAATCTAGATTTAAACTGCTGACCAGAGTCGATTACTCAATATATCAGCTTTTGAAAAAAGTTACACTGAAAAAGCTCTTGATCTTAAAATCTACTTTCGAGATTTAATCTAAATCTCTAGATCATCTAAACTTTATAAATATGTTCAAATTCAGACAGATAGTAAATTTATAGGCCTAGATCTAGATTCTAGGCTATTTGTATGAATATCTAATCGGAAAAGTCTTAAATCTAGATCTAGCTCTAGAATCTACAGTGAGAGGGCCTTAGACTTATTATCGTACTTGATTTAAAAATCTAGATTGCTCTTAATTTATTTATTTCGATGTTTTTTTTTACTTTGTGACACAAGGAGATTGTTACTAAAGACTTTCAAAATTACTAAACATCATTAATTGTTTTCCAATGTTATTACCAAACGTGTGTAAATCTAGATCTAGAAAAGAAAGTAAAAGTACATGTAATATAAATGTTTATTTTCCGGCTTGCGTTTCATTTCCGGTAGCTATCCGGTGCTCCTTATATGATAGCCCTCCAGTTTAAAAAAAAAAAAAAAAAAGATATTATGTTCCTGAATTTCAAATATTATTTTTTAAACAGAGAAGACAACAAAACAACGATAAAGGCTGGAACAGTCGATGCAGGCCTAAAGAACTGCAGATTCAAGTAATTAATAAAGAAATAATGGAATAGAAGAAGCCATCCTATCTAAAAAAAAAAAAAAATAGGTTGCATTGTTGGTGGTTAATAATTATCTCCATGCCAAGTAAGTGAAAGTTAGTGGTACGAAGAGTTTTCGTGATTGCGCTGGATTTAGCAGGTCTAAATCAAAAGAGTTCCAATCACGTTCAAGAAACCAAACAGACAGACGGCTTGGGTGACGAAGTAAAAAAAAAATAAAAGTTACAAGTTGCTTTGCCTAGATATAGTAGACAGCTTGGGTTTTTTTTTAATCGTTGGAGATTAATCCGTGCCTGATATCTCGGCAAACCATCATGGCGTGTTCTCTATTGGTATCCGTCTGACAGGGTAGAGCAGCAAAGTTGATAACTCTAGGTCGTCCATCAAACCAGAAATGGTTGTAAACCGCAATGTAGTAACCTCCTATCACTATTATCAGGTCAAGACGAGTGTCCTACTGGAAGACCATCGCCTCTTTCTACTCTAAACTTGAGATCTTTTTTATTATTTTTTTTTTATTTAGACACTCATAGTTCCATACAAAGAAAGGAGAAATTTAGAAGATTTTGTCCATAGTTTTGCGCCAAGGTACTTCACCTAAAGTCTCTGGTGATTAGGTAATTTATGTGATGATATTTTTAGATCGCTGATTTTTTTTATTTTTATTTTTTTTTTAATTATCCTTTGAGAGGTGTATATAGCATAACGCGTTGTGCTTGAAGAGATGCTCCAAAATCAACTACGGGGCTGTTGCTACAACTCCTTTGAAGATCGCTATATATAGGTGATTTTTACCCACATGCAAAAGGAGCCTTTTTTATAAACTCAAAAGTATTCCGAACCTTGATTTTCCTCGACAAAAATAATCTTACGGAGACTCTCACTGACTGGAAGCTTCCCGTCTCTTTTATTTTATCTTAGGGAGAGGATTACACGATACACTTCTGTAACGTCCTCATTAACGTGTGGTTCTGTACAGACTGGAAGCTTCCCACCTCTTTTATTTTATCTTAGGGAGAGGATTACACGATACACTTCTGTAACGTCCTCATTAACTTGTGGTTCTATAGAGACTGGAAGCTTCCCACCTCTTTTATTTATCTTAGGGAGAGGATTACACGATACACTTCTGTAACTTACTCATTAACTTGTGGTTCTGTACAGACTGGAAGCTTCCCACCTCTTTTATTTTATCTTAGGGAGAGGATTACACGATACACTTCTGTAACTAACTCATTAACTTGTGGTTTTGTAGAGACTGGAAGCTTCCCACCTCTTTTATTCTATCTTAGGGAGAGGATTACACGATACACTTTTGTAACTTACTCATTAACTTGTGGTTCTGTAGAGACTGGAAGCTTCCCGTCTATTTTATTTTATCTTAGGAAGAGGATTACATGATACACTTCTGTAACTTACTCATTAACTTGTGGTTCTGTACAGACTGGAAGCTTCCCACCTCTTTTATTTTATCTTAGGGAGAGGATTACACGATACACTTCTGTAACTAACTCATTAACTTGTGGTTTTGTAGAGACTGGAAGCTTCCCACCTCTTTTATTCTATCTTAGGGAGAGGATTACACGATACACTTCTGTAACTTACTCATTAACTTGTGGTTCTGTACAGACTGGAAGCTTCCCGTCTCTTTTATTTCATCTTAGGGAAAGGATTACACGATACACTTCTGTAACTTACTCATTAACTTGTGGTTCTGTACAGACTCGACAGTTTAGCATAGCAGATCTGATCTACCCACGGGTTCCACTGGATCGTGACCCATTTTAGACACGCCATTAACTTGTGGTTCTGTACAGACTCGACAGTTTAGCAGATCTGATCTACCCACGGGTTCCACTGGATCGTGACCCATTTTAGACACCCCATTAACTTGTGGTTCTGTACAGACTCGACAGTTTAGCAGATCTGATCTACCCACGGGTTCCACTGGATCGTGACCCATTTTAGACACCCCATTAACTTGTGGTTCTGTACAGACTCGACAGTTTAGCAGATCTGATCTACCCACGGGTTCCACTGGATCGTGACCCATTTTAGACACGCCATTAACTTGTGGTTCTGTACAGACTCGCCAGTTTAGCATAGCAGATCTGATCTACCCACGGGTTCCACTGGATCGTGACCCATTTTAGACACGCCATTAACTTGTGGTTCTGTACAGACTCGCCAGTTTAGCACAGCAGATCTGATCTACCCACGGGTTCCACTGGGTCGTGACCCATTTTAGACACCCCATTAACTTGTGGTTCTGTACAGACTCGCCAGTTTAGCACAGCAGATCTGATCTACCCACGGGTTCCACTGGGTCGTGACCCATTTTAGACACGCCATTAACTTGTGGTTCTGTACAGACTCGACAGTTTAGCATAGCAGATCTGATCTACCCACGGGTTCCACTGGATCGTGACCCATTTTAGACACGCCATTAACTTGTGGTTCTGTACAGACTCGCCAGTTTAGCATAGCAGATCTGATCTACCCACGGGTTCCACTGGATCGTGACCCATTTTAGACACGCCATGAGCAACCAAGAGCCCTAGGACTTGTCTGGAGTAGGTCATACCAGTCTGTGGGTGTGGGTCAAGTCTGTCGTTATGTAAGAGATTACAAAGCCTTCAGCTCAGGAAGCGTAGACTCACCGCAGGCCTCCGTGTTCTATGGGTTCTACAAAAATATCCTCTTTATATTAATAATACAGCAGCAATAATGGCTATGTTGAAAGCGGCGCAGCAGCTTTCCATGGAACTCTTTTTTTTTTATAGTGCCAACACAAATAAAATTTCTTATATTTTCTGCATCGTTAGTCTCCAACCATATAGAGTTTTGGCTAATAAGAACGAGAGAGGAAGTGAGACAAATCGGGGAGGGGGTGGAAGAGAAAGAGAGAAAGAGGAGAGTCGGGAAGAGAAAAAGGGGGAGAGAGAAATAGAGAGCGAGAGACAAAGAGGGAGAAAATGGGAAGGAAAGAGAGAGCGAGAGGGACAAAAGGGGGAAAAGGGAAGGGGGTAGAGACACACAAAGAGAGAGAAAAGGGAAGAGAGAGAGAGAGAGAGAGAGAGAGAGAGAGAGAGAGAGAGAGAGAGAGAGAGGTAGTGAGAGAAAGGGGGCAGGAAGGAAGGCCGAGGAGAAATAAGATGAAAAAAAAAATAAAAACCAGCTATACGTCAAATTGGTCCAAAATTAGATTCAGGATTATCTAAATATTTACCGGTAGCTCTAAATGGAACCAAGTTTCATCAATGGCAAACGTCAACGTCTAGGACTCTCAGAGTAGTGAGACTGACAAAAATTAAATGGATATTTTAACAACTTCTACTGCATCGATCAAACTCTACTTCGAACTTCTCTTATGTTCACAGACCATTGATGATATTAAAGGCTTCCACACATCTCCCAGTCCTGGTGTGTTGGGTGAACAACGGAAAGCTTTTGTCGTGTTGCGTGTGGCAGCTCTCTTCAGAACAGTTAAGAGGCATAAAACTATAAAATAATTTATTTATTCAGTTGAAATTATAATTACGCTTCGCTATTATTCTATTTTTTTCCGCCAGTACGGCTGACACCAGCCTATTGGTGCAAGGTCTAAGGTCTAAGCCCAACAGATTGTCTTTGTTTTCATTTCTGTAATGAAGCCAAGTTTGTCTGTATGCTGTCTATTACTCTCTATATATCTATATCTATCTATCTATCTATCTATCTATCTATCTATCTATCTATCTATCTCTCTATATATCTATATCTATCTATCTATCTATCTATCTATCTATCTCTCTATCTATATCTATCTATCTATCTATCTATCTATCTATCTATCTATCTATCTACTTGTCTGCCTGTATGCCTACCTGTCTATTTTTCTATCTACCTCTTTATCTATAAACTTTATCTATCTATCTATCTATCTATCTATCTATCTATCTATCTATCTATCTATCTATCTATCTATCTATCTATCTATCTATCTATCTATCTATCTATCTGTCTATTTATCTATTTATCGAGTCATACCCGAAGAGAGCGGAGGACAGGCGACACCTTTGTCCTCCGCTTGAAACACAAGTGTAGTATGCAGAGAATTTAAGGTAAGATCTTCTATATCTATGAAATGCTCCCACAGTTGAGCACTCTTATCAATTATTCCAACTTATCTTCAAACTATCTATCTATCTATCTATCTATCTATCTATCTATCTATCTATCTATCTATCTATCTATCTATCTATCTATCTATCTATCTATCTATCTCTCTGTTTACCAATCAGTATATGAGATATGTAAAATTAAATCTTGCAGACCACAGAGGAAGCTAACAAGTTTACACTCATCATGTAAAACAGGCATGAGAGAATTTTTAATACATGTATTTAAATTCTTTGTTTGCTCGCTTTAAGAGTGCGCGTATGGTGTTGCTTTATGCACTGTGCAAGAATATTTAATAAGAACGCATAAACGGAACAAAGAATGAAATATCATTCACTTCTTTCTGTAGGGAATTTCCCGTTTGACTATCCAATAAAAAAAAATGAGGAAAAAAAATAGAGCAGTGGGATTATAATTATGTGAAAAACTATAGGAAGTTAATACTGTCTTGTAAAAGTTAGTTTTCAAGCTGTCACCAATGCGGCGTGTGTGTTTTTACGCCAGGCTGACTGCATTCATAGCTCTCATTTTAGCTTCAGTAACACTGTGTATAGCGCTCTGGTGTGGGACGCACTGGTGCACAGTGGAAGAAAAACGCGTGAAAACCTGATGCGCTACAAAATTAATTAGTCAGATGGAAGAATTTGGCAATGTGGGCCTAAACCAAACCAAACTAACATTAACGGTTTTTTTTGAAAAATTGAATTAGTGATTGAAATATCAATCTATTTGACCGATTTGTTATTATGCAAATCTGTTAAACATCTACTTTTTCTTGTTCTCGATGCATTCTGTGTCAAACAATGATTCCAGCTAGGTGATATATTCTGAGATGTTCTGAAGCTCTTCCAGAGGTCTATATAATTTGAATAATAGACATTTCCCGACTGATATTGCGGTTTCTATGATAATAATAATAATAATAATAATAATAATAATAATAATAATAATAATAATAATAATAAGAAGAAGAAGAAGAAGAAGAAGAAGAAGAAGAAGAAGAAGAAGAAGAAGAAGAAGAAGAAGGAGAAGAAGAAGAAGAAGAAGAAAACGACAACAACAACAATAACAACAACAACAACAACAACAACAACAACAACAACAACAACTACTACTACTACTACTACTACTACTACTACTACTACTACTACTACTACTACTACTACTACTACTACCACTACTACTATTACTACTACTACTACTACTACTACTACTACTACTACTACTACTACTACTACTACTACTACTACTACTACTACTACTACTATTTTTATTGTTTTTGTTGTTGCTGTTGTTGTTGTTGTTGTTGTTGTTCTTCTTCTTCTTCTTCTTCTTCTTCTTCTTCTTCTTCTTCTTCTTCTTATTATTATTATTATTATTATTATTATTATTATTATTATTATTATTATTATTATTATTATTATTATTATTATTATTATTATTATTATTATTATTATTATTATTATTATTATTATTATTTAGGTTGCACAGATTTCATTTAATTTGCACGCATGCTCAGTTCAGAAGAAAACGCACGAGCAACGTTAAGAGCGAATGAAGTTCACACTACAACCTTGGCAATTTGATTGGCTTCATGGTGAAGCGAATCTTTTCTTTTTATTCCCTCTTTTTTTTTTTTTTTTTTTTTCAATAAGAATAATATTATAATGGGTGATTTCCATAGAGATACTCCATTAAAACTTCAAAAAATTAATGTACCTGATTCCGAAATAGCTTAGTCTGTCAGGGTAAAACTAGGAGTATTTAAAACAATTTAGAGCTACTTCTATGACGAAACTGCTTCAACAAAGGAAATAGTTGCAACGTTAAGATAGTAAGAAAATAAATCTTTAGACATGAGAGCATTAATCTCACAGAATCAGAAAAGCGAATATTTACAGTAACTGAAGGGCAAGGGAAAATCCCCGACGCAGAGGTCAAAGGCCAACGCGTAGTTGAAGCGCGTTCGATTCGCCGCGAGAGGTGAACGAGGGAAGAAAATGAAGTAACATGAACAGTGAAGTGACCTTATTCCAGGGGTTCAACCTCCTTCCCGTTCTAAAATCGTTGCTTTTAACCGGGGTTACTGCCTAAAAATAGACCCACATAACAACCGACCAATGAACTTAGACCAAAACGACGCGTTGCTCCGATAAACTGAATGAAAACTTGGCTCTGATTCGCTAACTCTGTGTTTATGTTAGTGATCACGGCTTTCATTGGTCCATACTGAGGCTTTGACCTACATTCATGTTGTGTCCGCTGCTACTCGAAGCGTCATTCGTTGCAAAGAGGGACCGAGAACATTGGTAAGAAGAAGGTAAGTTGTAAAATATTTTGATTTTTCTGCGAAATACACAATTTTCTTGTTGCATGCACGTATATTTAAGTATTTCTTACAACTTGCGATTTTTTGGTATTTTTTTTACGAACGCGCATCTGTGAAACTACTGTGTACAGTCGTGGTGAGACTGTTTCGCCTCTATCCTCTGCTGAAATACTACGCGTTCTCACTTGTTCGATCCCTAGACTTGTGGCGGCCATTTTCGTAGCAGCAGAAGTAGTAACAGCACAAGCTCTGTTTAATGGGACACCCAGAAATCCTTCTCAGTTTGAACACTCAAATTTTTTTTGAAGTAACCGTGTACAGTTAATGTTGACGCACATATTTTAAATCTATTGCATTTGAGTAACAATAATACGGTGACTTCCGTATTTTGATCTTGTTTTCAGCGTTAAACAGAACTTGATATGAATGCACCTGCCCCACCCCCTTCACTTACGAAAGAATAAATAGCCCTACGTCAGATTTTGATTTTATAGTAATAATTTGTCGTTGTTTTTTTTATTCTGAAAAGACTATAGATGCGTTTGATTTTGCGTTTTTATTTTTTATTATTATTTATTTATAAACCTACCGGTGTTTATCTTTTTTTTATTTAATGATGTTATTTAATCATTTTTTATGTCTCAAGGGGAAGAAATTGTAACACTAGCAGTATATTTTATCTATACTGTCATTGCCTGTTGAAAAATTAAATTTAGGGTTCTACCAACACATCCCCCATAGTAACTATATATAACCCCCCCCCCCCCCAAAAAAAAAAAAAAAAAAAAAAATCATCTCTCTGTCTCTCTCACCCCCCCCCCCCCCCTTTCTCTCTCTCTCTCTCTGTCTCTCTCACTCCCCCCCTCTGTCTCTCTGTCTCTCTCTCCCCTCTCTCTTTCTCTCTCTCTCTCTCTCTCTCTCTCTCTCTCTCTCTCTCTCTCTCTCTCTCTCTCTCTCTCTCTCTCTCATACTGTATTTGCTTTCTCATTTAGTTTTGCCCTCTCTCAAGTTGCATCTACATTCTAAAAATATCAATTACCTTTGACTCCAGGAAATTCAGTATTCTTTCAAAACCAGTTTATATTTCAAGCATAAGTCCAAAACAGTGAAAAGACAAAGCAAAATTAAATCATTTATTTTTGTTTTAGGTTAGAAACTGCAATGAACCAGTCAAGATCGATAGAATTAAGAAATCTATAAAAACATAAGTTTCCATATGTGTAAAATGCTTCAATTTAGTTCAAAAAGAAATGAGCTTCGAATTTAAACCCAACTTACTTGTAATCAGATCATAAAAACTGACTTTCAAACACATTTTGAAATAAAAAACAATTAACTGAATATTCTTGTAATTGAAATAATTTTGTACTCTCATGTTTTACATTCCTTCAGTTGCTATTAGCATGAATCCTTAGGAAATATCTGTGATAGATTTACCGGTTGAGATCTTCATTCTCAAACAGTTCTGCCCCCCTCCCCCTAATGGCAGACCGACATGTCTGACAAAAGCCTGCTTTCTAATTTGTTCGTATAAACTGACTATTTAAAGTGTTATCCAACTTGAGTATGTGGCAGAGCGACATATCTTTATGTGTACTTTTTTTTTTTAACTCGTCAAATCGACCTTGTCTGCAGTTTCTATGCTGACCGCAAATGTTTTTTTTTTCATTTTTCTGGAAAACACAAAACATGCAGATACGTCGGTTTGCCTTTATGGGGCAGAATTGTGTAGATGACATTCACTGTTTCTTGAAAGTTTTGTTTCCTTTTACTGGAAATATTGAAAAGGCTTTCCTTAATTAGTGAGACTTAGTATGACAAATGTTTCATGAACAAAGAGTTGAGAAATGTTTCAGTAAATAATCATAGTTGACAAATCTTAAAGTAATACTAATAGTCAGCAAATTTTTCATTAACGAATAGCTGTAAAATATTTCAGGAAATAATCATTGACAAATGTTTGAGAATGTATATATTTTGACAAATGTTTGGTAACAAATGGTATGGCAAATGTTTCAGAATGTGTATATATTTTGACAAATGTTTTGGTAATATTTGGCAAATGTTTGATTAAGACAGTGTAGTTGAAAATTTACCTACAATAGTAAACTTGTGTTTTCTTCATGATTTCAGTGACGTGACCAACCTCCAAGCACATTTATCTCGAAGCTCATTATGGCAGCAACTAAGGGACGTGGCAAGAAGGCAGCGGGAGATTCTGGTGCAGCGGCAAAAGGTGAGGGAGGGAAAATGAGAATTCTCAACAGGTTTAACTGTTTTATCTTTTGGGTGATGTGTACTGTTGTATAAAACTTTAGCAGTGGAAACCTCATAATTCGAACTGTATATTTGGGAATGGATTAAAACTTTGAATTAAGAGGATTCAAGTTACAAAGAAGGGGCATGAATGAATCTTTGATTCATTGATTGAGTGTGTACTATGCCTGCCACGAGCAACTCTTTCCTCTCCCCATCCCACATTGCTACCAGTATCGTTGTAAATAATGTCACTCCGTTACCAGCTCCCTCTTAGCTTTGTTAGCACGGGTCAACCTTTTCTCGGGCAGTGATCAGCATTGCTTGCTGCTTGAAAGATATATGTACATGTAGCATTTTAGAAATGCCATATTGGAGGGGTATCGACTTCGAATAAAGAGAAGTGAATCAGAAAGACTTTGGAATATGAGTCCAATTCTAACAATGCCAAAGAACAAAAACTAATTCGCTCACAAAGTTCAGTTTATGAGAAATTCTAAAATGCAGACTGGTTTTTGAGGTTTCCACTGTATAATGTTTTTGAAATTGTTAATTGTTGCTGTGAGAAGTTTTTATTTATTGAGATTTTAGTTAATGACACTCTAGTGATAAAAATAATTCAGAAGTTTGATTGCAGGGATACTTTTTTTCTGTACTGTAGTTGTCACAAAAATTAAATCCAGCTATGTGAATTATCTAGGATCAAACTTGATTAAATTTTGTGGTTTATTATATGTAATAATATAGGATATACATGACTCTTCAGAGGCCAATGCCAATATGCGTAACTAAATGTATAAATCTTTGAGCTTTATTTTTATGGAAATTTGAAAAGGTTTAAAAAATCCGTTTTTTATAATTTCATGCATGTCACTCAACAAAATATGTTTTAGAGAATGTAAACTGTGATATTACTTATAACTCCTTTGTTAATATCTTTGGGTCATTTTACGTTCCAGCTGCAAGCAAATCTCCAAAGAAGGCAGCGGCAAAGAAAGGAAAGAAAGCAGGTACATTTATCCATATATTTTTTTCATAAGGTGAAGATTTAGTCTTACATAATTTGAAGCTTGATATAAAATCTGAAGTACAAAGGGAACAGAAAAACATTTGTGAAATACATGCATGTTGTATTGACTTTCTTAAACTTCAGAATGCCTTTATATATTTTAACCATTTTTATACTTGAAATATTTCATCATTCACCGAATGCAAGTGAAAATCAATATAAAATTCAGGAGAATTTTTCACTTCAAGTCATAGCTTCCAGTCTCATTTGAGCAATGAAGCAATTGTTCAGAAATAATTATCAAAGTAAATATTCCATAGCCAAGATTAATGTGAGATTGTAGCATGATTGCAAGCTTAGCAGAGAGAACAGTCAATCATGGAACTTGGGAATAACGACCACTCTTGATCTTTTCATAAAGTATCTTTATAGCAAGGGTTGCTGATCTTCCTGCAAAAGGAATAAAGAAGAATTTATCTTGATGAAAGTGAGATAAGTAGTTTTTGAAAATCTTTGCTGTGAATAAGATGCATAGGTCCTGCGTACCTTGCGCAGCTCGCTGGATCACAGTTGTGTGATACGGGTACCAGAGCTCTGGTGATACTGATACTAGGTCTAGACTAATCATATAATGGGAGGGAACTGTGTGGAGAAAAGGCACAAAAGCCTGCATGGCTTGTTCGTTTATACCGTAGCAATGCAGGCGAGACAAAACGTTCGAGACTTTTTTCGTATGAAAAATTTTGGTACTTTCTCAGGTCTAGTTGTTATTACAGGGGTGAAGCGGTATCCATACTCGTCATTGCAGAAATAAATTGAATGGCTTGAATAAAGGAAAAAAGCAGGGATTTTCAGATCAATAGCAATGGTTGCCTCTATTCGACTGCCCTATACCTCTTATGAATATAATCATGTTATACCATAAAATGCTACTTCTGTCTTGAATTCAAATGCAACATACCTAAACTAATTAAAAATCACACACAGGTTATGAATTGTGAATCACATGTGTCAGTCTTTCATTCAACAGCCCTTCAGTTTCATACTACCAGCCGGCTATTTGAATACATGCATATTGAAGGATGCATTTTTGCCGTCTTTTCAGAATGCTTAAAAATTGTACATGTAATTTGGGTTTATATAGAACTATGCAACTTTCAACATTGATTTAAAAGAATTGCTCTCTATTCTCCGTTCATGACTAACCAAATACATGTACATGTAAATGCTGGCATATATATTTCAGTTGTACCGCAGTCTTATTTTTTTTTTCCAGGAGGAGTCAAGAAAGCCAAGGCTAAGGCAAAGGGCAAAGCAAAGAAAGCTGCTCCCAAGAAGAAATAAAAAGCCACCACTCTTTGGCCTTTCATCATGTTTCATTTTGCTCTGATATTAATACGTATTTTATTTCAAATTTTAGTTCTGGGCCCGCGCTGCCAGGGGTTTATTACCGCATCCGAAGTTGAATGTTGATGTAGATGACACAAGAATTTCAATCACAATTAAAAGAAGAAAAAAAATTTTTAAGCTTTCCAAACCAAGAACTGGTTTTAGCCCAGCAGAGAGAGATTTTTTTGCCTTTAAAGCAATATTTGTACAAATTTATATAGTTATGTTGGAATTCTCATTAATTGTTTTTATTCTTTTTCAAAACCAAGGAAAGAAAAAAGTTTTCAATAAGTTTAGGAAAATATTTGAGGACAAGTTTTTGAATTTCATCATTTTTTTGTCATCTTCTGTTTGGTAGCATGGGCCTATTTCTCTATCTCATGGATCATCTTTTCTTTATCATTCATACCAAATCATTTCCTCATTCTCTGTATTTTAGCCTTTTTTTTTTTTTTTTTTTTTTTTGTTAAAATATATATATTGCATGTTATTGTTTGTTATCTCTTTTCCAATACCCGTGATAGTCTGTTTTCATCTTACAATCTTAAATTTGATTATTTAACATTATACATGCAGCAATTTTTTTTTTTTTTATTTTACTAGTGAGCATTGTGAACCCTAGGTTCTTTAGTCCCTTCAATGTCATACATATTAATTTATCACACAGTCATACACTTTTACATCATATTGGTTTTTGTGTGTTTATCATAGAGATGGATTGATATACGGTTTTGAGATATATACATAATATATATATAATTCTATACTCTGTGTCTATCCACTAGAACATGTGTTGTAATCGAAAGTTCATTGATTTAAGTTTTGGGATTGAAAGCTCCGTGAACTCATCTCTTGTGGTGAAATTGATCAACGATAATTGAGTACTGCATAATGAAATTTGCTTCAATATTTCTGTATGAGTATTAGCAGTTACTTCGAGTAAAGTTATATTGGAGAGGCAGAAGTTAAAGATTGAGATCTCATGGAAGGGCCTTTTAAAATTTTTTTTGACCTTCATCTTTTCAATATTAGTTCTTGTGCCATTTTTTTCTCAATATATTTTCCTTAAATGAAATAATGATGTTTGAATATAATGGTTGATAAAGTTATATTGATATGACTTTCTAAATATATATGCAGCGATTTTTTGTTGCTATTAAGATAACATGGGTGAAAGGGTAATGTAGTTCATAATAAATCACATATGGCACTTAATTGTTTGAAAACATTCATCTGCTTTATTATTCACCTTTTCAATTATTTTCATGTCTCAGTTTTTAATTTTAAAATCCTTTTGTTCCCTGCAAATCATGTCACTTCTACTTTCCTTCCAAACAAGCTGTGAATTGAAATAAGAATATCCAGCAAGTTTTCTTTTGAAGTAAAGAGCTTTGCTTTCTGACTTGACTTCTGTTTGGTTCCTCATCTTTTGCTATCAGCAAGAATCTCATTGATTTGTCCATGGTTTGCAAGTGTTTACTGTTAAAATTTATTTGCTTCATGTTAATCACTAATATAGGAGTACTTGGAAATTTTACCATACAAGTAATTTGCGATACACCATAATTGATTATATTGATAAACTGTCTTTGTGTTTTGTTTGAATTACCGCAGACATCATACCTTAGTTAGACTCTTGATTTAACTTTCTGCTTGGCACTTAAATTATTGTAATAAGTACAACAGGTATAATTAATAATAATATGAATAATAAAAGGATAAATATTGTTTTTGTCAAAACAAGCCTTGTTTATCTTTATAATTTTGTCAGCCAGTGCTTTCTCCTATAAAAAAATTAAAATTTTTTGTGAAGCATATTTGATTTGAAATTGAAGGCCAAAGAGGACAAAAATCAGACTAGTCACATTGAGTAGGCTGTACCCAGCAGTGCCAAGATTAATTTATGAAACTAGCTTGTTTACCATCTCGACCAGGTTTCTTGGTTGGGCCAGATGTTAGTTGCATTTCACTGAACCTCACAAGTAGTGCAAGCTTTTTTATTGAATTGGCCTATCATTATAATTTATAGATAGTGCTTACACTTTTTACAGTATTTCTTGTACACGTATGTACTCTTACTGGGGTATTGATAGAACTTAAGATTCACATAGACTGCAAATTAACTTCAGTTGCAAATGTATTCATACATGATCGTTTTCAAATTTTCCATAGGTGACAAGAAAAGGCTTTTTCCCCTTGTGACTTTCATTTCATTAATTAATCTTAGCAATTATGGCTGCTTCACAAATTGTAAAACTTCAAAATCAAAGGGATCAAATTGGTTAATACATGTAATCATTTTATGACTCTGGGGAGTTGGTTCCCTTGACTAGATAGTAGACAGTAGACTATCAAGAGTTTCGTTTTGCATTTTTTGTGAGGTATACATACATTTTCAAAAGATTCAAGAGACGGGACTGAAACTTAGGAAATGCATATTGTACTAACTTTTTTCTTTCATCTAACTTCAAAGAGTAAAGACTCTTGTTTCAGCAAATAATAATACTAAATACTAATCAATTATAATCTGCTCAAGTTTCACTACATTTGAAATACTTAGAAATCTTAGTAGGCCTATAAATATCAGAAATCTGACATTACAAGCCACAATATTTTGTTACTGTAAATTACGATACAGGGTTTTAAAAAAAATTCAGTACTGCCACAGAAGTGATGCTCGAAGTCCAAATCTTTCAAAATTATAATTATAATTTATATGTGTATGTGAACGCATGTTCAAGAAAATTGTAGGAAAAGGCTGCATAGTACGACTCGTCATACATTGTTCCACGCCTGCCCAAGTCATTATCAAGATAATTTACCCATTGAAAAATTTAAGGCTTTGGGCACTTAGTTATACTAAAACACTTAGTTTAAAATAAATTTTGCCACTGATGCACTACAATTATAAAAAAAGAAACATTGTTTTTTGTCAAGAAAAGTCTTTCTCAAAACGTCCAATAATGACGTGAGCAAATGTGGAGCTAGCATTAGCAAAATCTGAGGTGTTTTTTGTTGAGACTAGAAAAAAGTATGCACCTAAACTTCAGAAGTGAAGAACATTCTGCTGAATGAAACAAAACAAGATCCAACAGGGTGAAGAACCAAAACGAAGTGATCATTATTCTTGATACATTTTTATATATATTTTAATACGTTATTTTTGTATTTTGCTAATAAAGTAATGTTAAGTTATGTACATAGACAAACATTTCATTATACTACAAAGTTTGAAATATACACAATCACTTTTCAGACCTGTTAAAATTCTTTCACTGCGCAACACTACAATAAAGCAATTATTGAATTAATGAGAGGAATCTCTTGTTTTAAAACTAAAAATTCATAAATCTCAATTTATTATTAAAATTAAAAGCAAGTTTTGCTCATATGACAGAAATCTTTATATTCTACCAAGTACATGTAGTTTGGATTCGGAGTCAAAGACAAACTGTCTGAATAATTCACACAATTCAAATACTGCATAAAGCTGATGTAATATTTGAGATCTCTTTCATGTAGGCCTACAAATAATGAAATATAGACAATGGTGCCCAATTCTCTGTATAGAAATTTTAATTTTCTAAAGGTTTCATTCTTGTTCGAGTGATATTGCCTATTGATAGTTTTTACAATTTTGTTTCTGACCACAAGTAGGCTATGTATGATCCTCTAATATTATTTTGATCTGGGACCTTTGAAGAATCACCACACATAGTAGAGTCTGACTTTGATTAGTTTGTCTCTCAGTCTCACAGTAACTCAGTATGACTAGTTAAGCATACCGGCTATATCAGTTATCACCATTAACGGTAGTAAAAAAAAGTACTTTCAGATGGGTACTGTGAATCAGGAAAAAAAAAGCAAGATCTTGTCAACCATCAGTGACCAAACTACTTAATTACCACTATATTAGTTTAAATACTGCGTGCAAAGCATTTCTTTTGTAATCTGTACAACCTAAATGGCAATACACCATTAGTTAAAATGATGCTATCGTAGCTTCAGTTTCAAAATGTCATGTATCAACAAATATGTGTAGTAAATTATGATGAATTGTTTTAAACATTACTGACATTGTTACTACTGAGAAATTCATTGATGAAGAAAAAGTTTTCTCATAATATACTAATAGTAGTACTATTACTATGATTTTAATCTGTAACTGGATTGCTTTGGCAACGACATTATTGTTTGGACGCAACACTTTTATTTCTATTACTATAGTATTAGAGATAACTCAACTTGCTTTGTAACACACACTGTAATCTAGTGAGAATTACTATAAATTATATACATGTATTCTTGATGCCACATAAATTGATAACTTATGTTGTTAACTTTTCACAGTGAATGGGCGATGAAAAACATTTTCTCAAAAATGGAATTGAATTTCTGGAAACTAGTAAAAAATTTTTACATTACAAATGTTCTCTTCTTACTATCAAGAAATGAATACAGAGGAATCCACTTAAAGTCAACACCTAAGGGAAACTATTGCTTCAAGTCAACTCTGTTTGGGAGTCCAATTTTGAATTTCTGTATTTTTTTCATTTTATTCAATGGTCAGTCAACTAATTTTTTCAGCCCTGAGGTATTGACCTTATATTCCACAGTACATTGGACAAAAAACTTGTGTTTGAAGGAAGAGGGAGGGGATATAACAGATTACCTATTCAATAGTAATAGTATTACTATTCAGTATTCACACAGAAAATTTTCTGTAACTCTGATGGCACTTGGTTTTTCTTAGCGTTGGTAGCAACCTCATGTTCATACCCATATTTGTAGGTGATCCATAAAGATTTCCCCTTATTTGAAGGTGATCTAAATAGATTTCCTCTATATCTTCCAATCTCAGGAAGTCTAAATCTGGTGTCCAGCAATAGGAAAAAAACCTACGAGTGGCTACAAAGAACATGGAATGTCAAGAATAACTCAATCAAAGACAAAACTATGCATCTTTTATAAGGAAAGCCAATCAAGCCAAAAGAAGTGGAAAAACAAACCCTTACTGTATGATTCCCTTATAAATCCTCAAAGGTGTGACACATATAAGTTACCACAACCAAAATAAAAATCATTCCTCCAATATTCAAAACCAGAGTAAAAAATTGCCCTCCCTCTGGTCAAAGTCAGTTGTCTATTCAGCCCTCCCCTCTCCCACATCCCATCTCAACTTCAAGTTCAACATACAGAAACCGATAGTATGAAGGTTTGCATATATATGTCATACTTAGCTGGCCCTTTAAAAAAAACACTCACAGCTTTTAAAACTTAACAATAGTTAAAAATGTTCTCAACAAGAATAAATAGCTTGACACACTACAAACAAGAAAAAGATACGAAATGAAAAGTACATAAATTCCAGATTTGACAAGAAGCACAAGTATTTAGAAAAATGTTATAATTGTTTTTCAGGAAACAGGCATAAGTAAGTCAACAGTTGAACAAGCCACATCCCACACCTAATTTTCACCATGACGTAGTATCCCCCTCCCCCTTCCAGGCGGTGTCAGAACTTTACATCTAACCCTCACAATCAAACAATGAAGTCAAAAATAATCTTGGGCAGCTCAAACATCTATGTATGTAAACAATCCTGTTGAGTAGAATTATGTTATACCGTACACACAGATCAAAGTTGAAGAGACTATCAGAATCAACGAACATCCGAGAGGCAGCTGAGGCGTTCAAGTCGGAACACTAAGATGTGAACGGTGTTAACTGTTATAGTATAGTAAAGTATTGTACTACTAGACTTAAAAGTCAAGTTCTGTACAGCAGAATCGAGATACATTTCAAAAACCCTCATTTAAAATTGTCTCACACTTGTCATAGGGCCGACTCCTAACTCTCTTCACTCAATTTCTATTACACTAGAATGTAGATAGGCCTACACCTCAACAATCCTCATACTAGTGTCGTCTTAAAAGTCTTACTGCTGATAGTAATATTCCTCAGCAGACAGAATCTCCATACATGTAAAGAATCCTAACTATTACCATCGTCTCACACAGGAGCTATTGCTACACCTTTCACTCAATTTCTGTCACAGCACAACCAAGATCTTTACATCAGCCTTCGTGGCAACAACAGCTTGCTTAGGCTTAGTTACAGTGTTGCAGTGCAGCTCTGAATTTTCTATCACCTTGGGAGATTTGAGGCTCTGATGAGAAACTCTCTCAGAGTAGAAAACAATCTTCTGTGAAAATTCTTTCTTGAGCAGAAGCTTGTGATCCAAGATTCCCTAAGTAATCAATATTCAAATGGTTACAGAACTTATCTCAGCGTTTTTGCAAAAAGGGTAATGAAATCGAGGGTCAACATGATTGTAAATTCAATTTATATACCCTGATGCTACACAAGGGGCAGAGAAAAAAGTCAGGTGGGAGTTAAGTTTATATGGGCTAACAAGTAACATATATACTAGTAAACTTTAAAAGAATTGGCTGCCCTTTTCACCATGCAATAAAAAGTTTTATTGAGACTTCAGATTATAAACCCTAAAACAATTAAGATAATCTATGACTCGCTCTATTTAATATCAACCTCATATCCGCACACATTCATCGTCAGAGATACAAGCACACTCCAAGCAAGAAATAAGTTGCACACTTCACACTAAAACCCTGGTACAAGTCTTCCTTTCTTGATGAGCTTTTTCCTCTTCTTTTCCTTTGTGGCGTCTTTTCTCTTGTCAAGGTTTGCCTGCCGTTTGTCTTGCCTCTTCTTCTGAGCATCTTCCGTCGCTTTCTTCCTGGCGTCCCACTTTTCACCCTTCTTCTCCTTCACCTTCTCTTTTCTCTTCGCAGCTTTTTTCAGCAAGGTTGGGTCATCCTTCACTTTCTCTCCCCTAGCTTTGCTCATCATCGCCTGCCACTGAAACTTTTCTTCCAGTTTCCGCCCGGCCTCGGGATCTTTCTCTTTCAGCTGCTCCACTTTCTCCTGCCTTTTCTCTACCTTCTCTAAAAGTCTCTTATAGTCTCTACCGTGGAGATCAGAAGTGCGAGACCTCTCTTCACCACCAGAGGGGCCATTGTCAAATGAAATCACAGAGAAGTCAAACTTTGACTTTACGGGCTGGCCGTTTTGGTTGACAATTTTGTTTTGAGGCGGGGATCGAAGCCCTTGTGCAGCTGCAAGGGCTTTCTCCTCTTTGTTGGAGATGTTGCTAGCACCGCTGCCTCCTTTCTTCTTGAGTTTGGCGTTGAGTTTACTTTGTTTACGGCGAAGCCTCTTCTGTTCTTGTGATAGGACTGTGGCACCAGAGTTTTTCATTGCTAAAAATAAAGTAATAAAAATAATTTTAAAATTTAATAAGTGTCTCAGTGGTAAATTATTTTTTGCAAAATACATCCACAATCCAATTTGCAGAGAATTCAAGCTAGCTCTAAAAACAAAGAATAACCAAACAGAAATGCTGTTTCTTAAAAATGCACTTCAAATGATGATTTGAGTTTCCCTTTCAAAAAAGCTCAGATCACTTCACAGTTTTAAAATAAAAAACGGAACTGAAAAAAAAAAAAAGAAATCATTGGGAAGGAAACAGTTCTATTTCTTTTACTTGTAGACCATGCTCGACTTCAGCTCATACTAGGCTTCCAAATAATTTAAGTCCACAAAATTCAAATTCTTAACTAAGTTCACACAAAATTTGCCTCTCAGATTTAAATAAAAAAACACTGTTATATTGTGGCCTGTCAAGCACATTTTACTACTTTAAAACTTTAGCTGTAAGGAAAATACTGTTATAACATTAAGGAGACACTACTTGGATGTCAACGTGAGAAATAAGACGTTACAATACTGTTCAAAACACCAAAAGGACTGGAGAGGGAGTCAGTGCTATCTTGCCTTCGATTAAAAAGGTTCAATTTTAAATTTGAAAGAAAAGTTTCTTCAAAGCGGTAAGAAAACTGAAAAAAAACAAAGGTTATAATGCATAATAAATGAGTAAAGGGGAAAAACAATGCTCCAAACCTTTCATGTCCTCCAGTTTCTTGCGGAGCTTCTCGCGCAGCTCGTCCAGACGAGCCTCTCGCTTCTCCAGTTCTTTCCCCTTGTTCTTACTGGATTTGGCTGACCTGCTCTGCTTTTTTCCCTGATGCTTCAACTCTGGGTAGGACAAAAAAATAAAAACAGTGTTAGCATAAAGAGGAAAAACTCTAAACCTTAATAATACTAGGTATGCTCCAAATCCATCCCATTTGTCTATCTTATAGGATGTACGGCTGTCTTTTGCAAGGTGTGAGTTTCAGCAAATAGCCCAGTAATGATTAACCATGAAAATTCAGCTTAGAAAGCTGACATGTTGGTAAATAGGTACTAGATCTAGAAATTTAACAGTAATAAAAAAAAGAAAAGAAAATCAGTTCCAGTTCGGTTTAAATTTTCAAGTTTCACTGTAATACCAGGAACCACTGCTGGTCATGAAGGTCCACAAGGCTTTTGGATTTTTTTATGCGACAGTAAAATTATTACCATGACTCTCAATTACTTGTCATATTAAAAAATACAGAGATAAAAATAAATCTGATCAGCAAAAGTCATCTAAAAATGTTTTAACTTCTTGTCTTTTCATTGAACCATCAACCCCATGGAAAATCAAGATGTAAAAATTAAGATTATGATAAAACACAGCATGGGTCACGTTTTTTTTTTTTAAATTTGCTATAAACTGGATTTTTTTTTTATTTGCATAAGTTTTCAGGATTCATGCTCTCTTATTACACTTCTGGGTATCAGAAATTAAAATGGATCTAAAAAAAATAATAAATAAAAATAATGAAAGACTTACTCTGAAACTGATAATTAACCATATTATTATTTTTTATACTTAAAAAAAATTATTTCCACATTTATAGGTGTTGAACAATACAAACATGCCATACATGAGACTAAGTTAGCAAGTATTCCAAGATTTTCTTACCAATGCCGTTCTCTGCGACTGCTTCCAAGCCATTTGTTTCTCCAGTATTTGACTCTTTCTTTGGTTTCTTTGCACCTGTAGAGTTGAATTAACTGTGAATATTAGGCTGGGATTCTGAAAGTCTTAATTCTGACAATTCGATGTAGTATCATCCACAGCAAAGTAAAAAAACAAAAGCAGCTTGCTTCCCAACACAGAATATAAAAAAATTAAAAGCCAATACAATGATAGGAAAAAACTAATAACGGAAACAGCTTTGAAAGTAAAAAGATAATATAATTAATTGCCTCAAGATAGTTTTGTCTAAAAAAAAAAAAAAAAACACTAAAAAATCCATTACCCCTTATCCTCTTTGAGACCAATACAATAAATTGATTTAAGCAGACACACTCACTTAATCGCAGACAGGAACTTAAAAGATTATTCAATCATTTTTTGCCTGTGATTGTTCCATCGGTTTCAGCAGTTTTTGCTTGTTGCTATTCAGCACATCAATATTTTGAACATCATTTCATGAGTAAACCTATGAAATAAGTACTTCTCGCAAACTTTGTAGAAGCAAAAAAAAAAAATTGTCGTTCAGAAATTCCAAATTACAGAGTTCAAAGTTATATGACGTTTCCTGCATCTCGTCTTATCCCGCAGTTTGATTGATTGGTTTAGATCCCCCACAAGCAAAGTCTTTAACAATCAATCTTTTTGGCACTTTTATCTTTGAAGCAATATTGTCTAAATTGGTTGTCATACCTAATATTTCTCCCCTTTGCCTCATTTCTGTGATTTGCGTAACAGAAAAGGAAGAGAGAGACGGGCCTTTATTCTTCCTTTTCTTTCCAGGTCTGACTGCCTCATCCTCATCATCATCTAGAAAGAATGAAATATAAAGTCAGCAAAATAAGCACGAATCAATGTTTGATCACAAGAAGCACAAAACATCAAAGATTCCGACATAACAGGCTTTGCAGGGTGAACTTGCAAATTTATCCCAAGATTTTCCAGATCAAAATACATGATGGAGAAGGTCTCAAGAGATTAGGTGCATTCTTAGCTTCACATATTATGAGGATGACAGATATCTTTAAGTACAGGTAAAGCTGAATTTAAAATGTTTTCATTCGGTGAAGAGAACTGGACCCAAATTTTTTTACCTAGTTGAAATCTGTCAACACAAACAGAGTAGGCTGTTCAAAATATACAGAATTCTGTAAATGTGAAGAAAACTTCATCCCTGTTTATTACTTTTTTTAAAGTCATCGTAACAGTGTTTATCATAACTTTCCCCCTAACTGTTGGCAGAACTTTTTACAGAGATGAATGACTGTAAAAACTGCAGTGCTAGGATATTAAATTGGTTCTCAAATATAAATAAACAGTTATTTCCCAAACCAACAGAATTAATTCAGACTGGTTACAAATCACAATCCATAAGGAATTTTTCACTTTTATCTGCTCCTGCTTTACATGGCTCATTAAAAAAAGATTATTATTATTAATATTATTATTATTAAGCCAAGTTGAATTAGACATTCAATACCAAGCCTGTACAAGTTAATTGTGTCAGTATCAGAGGGACTTAAAATATACGATTGAGAAAACAAAAAATTAAAGGCACCTGAAATATTCCCAAAGATTTCATCCTTTTGTTCCTGAGTGAAGTAAGACTGCGGAGGTACCAAATCCAGCAAGCTTTTAAAATGTTGATTAAACTGCCACACTTGATCCCATCCATCACTGTCTCCGTCTGGATTTGCTTCCACCATACTCAAATTTAAAAAGCCAGTGGTTGGGCTTCTGAAAATTTTTTTAAAATGGACAAAATGAATATGAGAAAATGCACTGTAATGTTGTTGCATAAAGGCTGGGAAAGGTTGGGAAACGTCTCCAGGCAAAAGCAAATAGAGGGAAAAGATTTACAGCATTACATATTTTTAGGGAGGAACAAAAAAAAATGGTTTTCTTTTAGATGCTAACATTTTAGAGCAACCTAAATCTATTGGAAATAGATGAGATAAATAATAAAATATATAAAATTTATGATTTGAACTTTTTGATTCCAGCTAATTTTAAAATGAATTTGACGCAGCTAACAAGATGAGAGGCAGTTAGCAATTCATTATATACAGCTTTCTCCAGTTGCAGTAAACATGATTTATATGTTGCAGAGGGTTGCAATGCTATTTAAGGCTAACAGCTTCAGATCTAATAAGATGGTCTGATATGGCCTACTGCAAGTTGACCAGTAGACATTGACAACATTTGTAGCATGTTAGTTCTATCTTTGCTTCTTACTCTGAGACTTCATCTAGGATTAGATCTCAACTGTATTTTTTCATCTTTTCCACATGATACTTTAGCATTTATTTTATGTGTATATAATTAAATGAGTTTGATTCAAGTTAGCATTGCAAATCTCATACTTGAGACAAATGTGATTATAAATTTATATTCAATAAATCAGAAACATGGCCAATACTGAACAGAAATTATGTAAAAAAAAATTTGGTAGAATTTCCAATTGGGTACATTGGTTTAGTATATGGCGGATTCCACGAAAAGGGGTGAAGAAGGTCGTGCCAAATTAAATGCCTTTTATTCCAGACTTTTAATACATTTATGACTCTGATTTATGTTTTTATCATTCTTGACAATATGGATAAACTACCATATCAAAATAATTCGGTTTTGACTTGTCTATGTATTTTTTTTTAATTTTTTTTTTTAATTTTTTTGTGTTCCGATTGTCAGAAAATGCGTCACACAAAATGTCCCATATTTACTTTGTCTACAATCATTTTGAACCGATCGAGTCCCTTTTTCTTTGTGTGAGGGAAATGGGAAAACCCCTATGACGTCAGCGTGTTGTGTGTCGCCTTGAAGCATTGGCGTTCGGAACCACTTTTTTCATCAATATCGGGTCTTTATCGCGTATAAATAGTAGACTCCATTGAGAAATATATAACTATCGGGAATAAATCGATTTTAGCCCTCCGATATAATTTTTAACTGCTTCAGACTAAAAAAAGAATACACCATACCCTATGTGTCGCCTCGTTCTGACTGTCGGAACTTCCATTGATGTTTCACTTTCTCGCGTCACAAAGGCTATTGATACGGATATTTTGTTCTACAAGAGCTCTAGTGTTGCTACTTTGATTTAACGTTAACGGATCTTCTTTGTGAGGTTTGTAAAGGTGAATTTGTAACGTATTGTTAATGTGTGTCGCCTAACCATCGGAATCAGCGTTCAGAACCGCAGCTTAGATCTAGACTTTCGGAGGTCTTCAAACCATATATACTCACTTGCTGTACGCCTCCTATGGCGCCAATATGAAAAACAAAACCCGTTTCAACATAATTGAATGACTTTTGACGAAAAGAGTAATTTAATTGCACCTGATCTGAAGTTCATCGGTTTAAGACGAATTCTTTATATTTTATACGAAGGTCAGAATCCCGACACACAGGAAGTTCCGATCATCTGAAATAGCGACATATGTATATATTGTGAAATACCTTTTTATATTAAATTATTGTTGTTCTTGACTTAAATGACTATACTTGAATAGTTTTAGTATTGTTCCAATGATATTTTGATGTATTGGTGCAAAAAAAAAAAATACTGCTGTAGTGTTGAAGATACATCTTCATTGACAAAATCAACCTGCGCTGAAGTTTTGAGGTAAGGTGCACCATTTTTGTTGTAACTCGACAATAAAAGATCTCTAGGTCTTAAAAATTACATAATTGAATTCAGCTTTAAATTCCCTTTCTTTTGATCATGTGTGTGTTGTTGAAAGTTGAAAATTTTATAATTTTGGGACAATCTTGATCCATGTTCGTGGAATCCGCCATATGTGATATAGGCTATATGATACCGAAGTATTTTTTATTGGTGATTCATTGTTAGAAAATAATTTACAGTTACACATAAAACTAAGCCCATTCTTTTTTCGGTAAAATTGCAAATATCGGCCCAACTTAAATTAGGCTTCGCAAAGGAATGTTTCCCAACGAAACTGAAACTTGTACTTTAGTCGGATTTTAGAGCATCACAAAAATGATTATATCTTGAAAAGTATTTATTTGCAGTGAATAAAACCTTCATATTCATATTCATTATGTCAAATTCATTCAGAAAAATACAATTTTCAAGGTTAGGGTGATTTGGGCCCATAACTGCAATATTACCCTTTTTTCTACTGCCCAATCAAACAAAGCCCTCTCTAGTATGATAGAGGTCCCATATCCATTCAGAAGTCCCTCCAAAACTTTTGTAAGGCCTGCATATAGATCTAGCCTATAAAGATATAATAATTTGAACATAGGCCTAATTAAAGACGTTTGGGGGTAAAATGGAGAGTAGCTAAGATGATTGTTTATCCACAATTCTATTTCACAAGAATGACAGTTATCTCTTTACAATAGCTCTAGATATATATGTGACTTTCTAGCTCTAGATATATATTTGACTTTCTAGATCTAGATCTAGAATCTAGATAAAATTTCGAAATGGAGTCAGCTGGGTTACCTGTTCTCCGCGAGGATGTCCTCGATCTAGATCTAGCTCTATCTGTCGCTCTAAGTTACTTGATCTCATGTAAAATCTGTTTGTTTAAGTAAGAGAGTACACTGCACTAGGGAAAGCAATCTTGCAAACAAAATTTCAAAAGGATTAAATAAAAAATCAGTCAAATAAATTAAATTTATTTAGTGGTGTGAAAGAGAAGCATGGTAAACCAAACAGCAATGTTGTTTTAGTTTGACAAAGACCAGGTACTTTCAAGGTAAAAATGTTAAAAATGATATGTGCAAACTACTTTCAATTTTTAACAAATTCATCTATTGTTAAATTAAAGTGCAACTATTTTAAAACCTTGAAATTTTTACAAATTTTTTATTAATTAAGAAAAAAAATTGAAGCGTATAGACTAAATCTAAATTTACATTATCGTATTTAAAATTTTTGACACACCAAATATTGCTTTGGCACATATTTTAGAACTATAGATTGATGTCCCTTGGAATAAGTTGTAGCTCACTCTTCTCGCATTTTAATAAAATTGTTCCGTATGTGTTTCGATGCAGGCAGTTCTGCGATCTTGTAATTAAAAATGATGATCATAATGATAACAGTAATAAATAATAATAATAATAATAATAATAATAATAATAATAATAATAATAATAATAATAATAATAATAATAATAATAATAATAATAATAATAACAATAGCAATAGCAATAATAATAATAATAATAATAATAATAATAATAATAATAATAATAATAATAATAATAATAATAATAATAATAATAATAATAATAAAAATGACAGGCAATAGAGTTTTTAGAGGCACGCAGAAAATAAATGTTAAAAATATCTGAACAAGTAAACGCACACACACACACACACAGAAAGATAGTAAAAAAAAAAAAAACCTCCGTCTAGCGCCCACACAACTATTAAAGATAATTTTTGGGAATGAGGCAAAGAATAAACTTCATTTGCCTGAATTTGTACCAGATAAACATTGATGTGTTTGTCATACAATGAAATATTAAAAGAAATCCTTTTCGGGTGAGTGGCGACAAGATGTGGCGTCATCAACTCTTTAGAAAGGTTAGTCGAATCTATTTAGTGTTACTTGTAGTTCTATTCCTTTTCGTCAACCCCTTCTCCCCTTCCTCTCTCTCTCTCTCTCTCTCTCTCTCTCTCTCTCTCTCTCTCTCTCTCTCTCTCTCTCTCTCTCTGTATCCCTCTTTTACTCTCTCTCTCTCACACACACACACAATTTCTACCTATCTATCTATCCATCCATCTGTCTATCTGTTTCTCTTTTCAATATGATTCTCTTTATCTCTCTAGCCTTATGGCGTCTCTAGATCTCTAGTTCTCCTCTATTGTCCTCCCCCCTCCCCCTCCGCCGTCCACCTCCCTCAGTTTAATTATCTGCGACGTCTTCATCGTTTTTTAAAGATCCCATCACTCTGAAACAGCCCCCTTCAGATTTGATTCTACCGCATGACCTCAGAGATAGTGGGTAGATTTTAACTTCATGCATTCACGGAAAAATCGTATTTTTGTTTGTTTTTATTTCATTTTTAGGTCTCTAACTAGGTTTACTTGTTGAAGTCTTGCACATTCTGTGACAGTTGTTTACGAAGGAGCTGAGTTTCGAACCTGCCTTCTATTCTTTACAACACGCTGTCACTTCACGAGTTAACAGTTTTATTGAGAGATCAGTGTGGAATTATACCGGAAAACACACAGAAGGCTCTCTTATAGATGTCATGACTTCAGAATGTCACAGACTGTGGGGTACAGGGATAGACTGAAGGGATGTAACACAATACATTTAAAAAAAAGGAGAGAGAGAGAGAGAAAGAGAGAGAGAGAAAGAGAGAGAGAGAGAGAGAGAGAGAGAGAGAGAGAGAGAGAGAGAGAGAGAGAGAGAGAGAGAGAGAGAGAGAGAGAGAGAGAAATGACAAACAGATGTGACAATTTGCTCCAATCTTATCTACAACAGCTCCAAGGGCGAAAGATAGAGCACGGGCCATCAAAAAGATGCAGATACCTGAGGAGTGACTGTCTGTCTGTCCGTGTGTCTGTCTGTCTATCTGTGACAAACTGAGGTCTGAAGAAATTCTGATAAACAAGATTTTCACGCAGGGTGACTCATCAATAACCGGAAACAGAGAGTACACGCCCTCACAGCCTCACTCCCAGGCTTGTACTCTTGGCTGTTAGTGGCCTTGAAGGGGGCGTGGGGGAAGAGGGGGGCTGTAAAGTTGTAAACCTACTGTGGGAAACGACTAAGTTTTACCCTCTCCGGTTAAACTTTTGAAGCTGCTGCTCCAGTTGTTTACATTTAACCTCCACCTCTTCCTGTAGTTTTAGTCTCAAACTGCCGGTATTCAAAGTTATAAGCAGAGCTGTTAAGCAACCATTAATAGTTATTATAGTCAGCGTACATTTTCTCTTCCGCGTCTCTCTCTCTGTCTGTCTCTATCTATCTATCTCTCTCTATATCTCTCTGTTGCCGCTACTTCTCTTTGCTCTCGCTCTCTCTCGTTGTATAAATCTTTTTACACCTATTTTCTCTCGCCCTCTCTATCTCTCTCTATACATGTAATCTTATTTATCCTCCCACCCATTTATCTCTTTTCTTTCTGGTTTTTACTTCTTTCTTTTTCCTCCTTCCAATCTGTCTTTCATAAATTTTCACTTCCCTCCTCCTACTATCTTTCTTTCTCTCTAGCTCTTATATATTCTCATTTTCGCGTCCCGACTCTGAATTTGCGCTCTCATGAAATTATTATGAAATATGAAATTAAAAACCTCATTTCCACCCCTACTCCAGCCCCACCCCCCCAAAAAAGTAATACATACAAAATCAACAAATGAATAAAATAAAATAAATAAATAGGTAAATAAAAAGGGTCTTTTCTTCTTCTTCTTCTTCTTCTTCTTCTTCTTCTTCTTTTATTTTTTTTTTTTTTTACAGATTCCCACTTATTCTTTTCCAAATCGTTTCTCTCCACCCGCCACACCCCGGCCGTCTTGCCCCGTGTCTCCTCCAGAGAAGAACTTCTCCCAAACTCACTCCCAAGAAACGAGCCTGCGTCTCAGTGGCAGCTGTTCCCATGCTTTCCAAAAACAGTTTCAAACCCGCCCCGCTCCGCGACCGCTTGGCGAAGTCTGCCCCATGACCCGGCAGTGTCACCACCTGAACAACCCCCCCCCCCCTCCCCCCTTCAACCTGTTTTATACTTCCAGTTCCCATGGTTCTGAAGAGCCGCAGGCTTTAGTAAATTAACGAAAAACAAATTTTCTCTCTCTCTCTCTTTCTCTCTCTCTCTCTCTCTCTCTCTCTCTCTCTCTCTCTCTCTCTCTCTCTCTCTCTCTTGCTCGCTCGCTCTCTATCTCTCTTTCCATCTCTCTCCCTCTCTCTCTCTATCTCTCTCTCTCTCTCTCTCTCTCTCTCTCTCTTACACACACATATATGTTAAATTTCATTTTTGCCTAGCCGTACCACAAAGTAATCATAAACCGTTAGCAGAATTTCCATAGAGACACCCAGTTACAACACACACACGTATACCCAATCATAAAATGATTAGACATAATTGTATGGGTCGGGTGGACTCAAGTAAAGTAGCGGTACACATCGCGCTCTCTAGTGTGTCCAAGTTGCAGTTCCATACAGCACCATAGAGCACCATACAGCAACGACGTCGCCCACATAGAAAAATGCTAATAGCCTAGACTAGAATGTGGTTAGTGGCTGACTAGAAAATCCAAGCATCACGCGAACACACAGCCCCTATCTCTGTTGCATCTATTGAGTGTGATTAGAACATTGAAAATGCCAGCAGAGGCTAAAAAAAAAAAAATGAAAAAATGCTGGCTATCTAATTTATCTGACATACATGAGTTAATTATGACTCGACAATACTGGGTTTGTGAAATTAAAATTACTTAGAAAAGACTCAACCAATGAGTGTAGATTTTCATGGCTTTACTGATCCACTTTCCGCATACTTTTACAGAATATCTTGTATGTATAAGAATATTATTTTGAGAAAGGAAAAACAACAGTCGAGGAGGAGGAGAAGGAGAGAAGAGAGAGAGAGAGAGAGAGAGAGAGAGAGAGAGAGAGAGAGAGAGAGAGAGAGAGAGAGAGAGAGCGAGCAGGGTGGGAAAAGCCACGTTAATAGTTTACCTCAAAACTTTCTAAAACTTCTGTCGAGATTTTTTGTAAACCATCAAAAAAAAACGTAATGCCGTGATAAGTTATCAAGAACATTTCTACACTATGCATCGTCTTTTACCCTGAAACTGTATAGATAAGTTTAGCACATCGTAAAAAATGCATCTTTTGTAAATCACATACAATTTATAATTACAAACTATTATACATTAAATATAAAAAAAAGCAACCATTCTCTCAGCAATTACTTAGTTTTCTGTCTCTGTCGGCGCTGTCCTGCTAACTCACGCTTGCAACAATCTTTGTCAGTAACTTATTCTGTGCGGCTCAATCAAAGCCAAACACCAGAGATCTACATCTAGATCTAGGGCTTATACATAGTGCACGGACTACAATCCGCAACCAACACAGGGTTCGCATGGCTGGTTAGCTTGTGGCTGACTTCAGATAGCGAATCAAGACGGACGAAAGTTCTTCTTGGCCTATCTTAACTTCTCTGCTTTAGGTCTGCTGTGGGTCATGGTGGATTAGACCTTGTGTGACACCCTCTCCGTCCTCTTCACCTGCCATGCCCGACCCATCCCATCTCTCCATAGACGCTTTGTTTACGAATCACAAAGGCACCGAAGCCTCTCTTGCGAGTGGAGCACTGGGGTTAGTTCAGTTCTCGAGCCGAGACACGAATCCATCATTGATCCTTTTACTAGTGCTGTTAC
>JAWDGP010003841.1:217500-220000 GCA_033675545.1 Elysia crispata
TCCCTCTCTGTCCCCCTCTCTCACTCTCTTTCTCTCTCTCTCACCCCCCCTCTCTCTCTCTCTCACCCTCTCTCTCTCTCTGTCTCTCACCCTCTCTCTCTCTCTCTATCTATCTATCTAAATATCTCTCTCTCTCTGTGTCTCTATCCCTCTCTGTCCCCCTCTCTCACTCTCTTTCTCTCTCACTCTCTTTTTCTCTCACTCTCTCTCTCTCTCTATCTATCTATCTATCTATCTATCTTTCTATCTCTATCCCTCTCTGTCTCACTCTCCCTCTCTCTCCCTCCCTCTCTCTCTCTCTCTGTCTCTTTCTTACTCTCAATCTAACCTCCCCCCCTCTTACAAAAAAATGAATAAATAAAATGAAACAAAATTTCAAACGTTGTAAGAAAGACGCATTTCCTCTCGGACGAACTCGCACTTAACTCAGGCTTTAAAGAGAAATGAAGAAAAGAGCCATAACTCGACCCGGGTCGATTTCAGTTGTTGAGACAAACTGCAACATTTCCAAACAACATAAACGTTAGATCTAGTGGCTGACAGTCGAGCGCCTCTCAGGCCAGTTTGGCCTAGATTTAGAAACAGCTTGGGCCACCCTTCTGTCATTTTACCAGGTTGTAGGAATTGCGCTGAAAGACATGAAAAAAGAGCGAATTAATTAAAGAGAGTTGTAACTTTTTTTTTTTTTTTTTAATTTTTATTTGTCTCAGAGTAATGTTTATAGGTCAAGATGGAAGAGAGGAGGAAAACATTGGACGACGGGACGTTTCTTTATGCTAGACAAGTTAGTGTGTTTTAATTTATACTCGATGGGAACAATGGGATTTGAGAGGGGAGAGTGCGTTTGTGTTAGTTTCTATGCACACACACACAGTGTGTGAGCGTGAGAAAGAGAGAGAGAGAGAGAGAGAGAGAGAGAGAGAGAGAGAGAGAGAGAGAAAATGAAAAGGAACATACAGGGAGAGAAAGAAAGAAAGAGATAGTTAGGAAGAGATAGATAGAGAGGGACAGAGAGAGAGAGAGAGAGAGAGAGAGAGAGAGAGAGAGAGAGAGAGAGAGAGAGAGAGAGAGGAGAGAGATACGGAGAAGCTCTAAAGGACATTCAGAGAGAATGAAAGAGAGAGAGACACACACACACACGCACAAAGAGACAGACAGACACTCAGGCAGATTAACAGAAAGAACAAGAAACGAATGAAGGAGCCCAGCGCGGCCTAGTCCTCATATTAACGTCAGAAGAAAATTTTGTTTTTCCAGTGGGAATGTTTATAGAGGCTCCCCTCATTTATGTTATCAAAACCTGGAGAAATTCTTTGTGGTCGTCGGAGGGTCATACTGTTATGTTAGCGATTGCCAGCATGCGTTTCGAGAAATAAATTAAGTAAGAAATATAGAAAAAAAACCCACATTATTTTGAAACAAATAGGAATTCAATTTCAATAGATAATCACCTGATAAGGTCTATAATTATCCAGTGTTATTGTGCGGGTCATAAATAAATAATCATCGTAAAAGTAAATTCCTTTTTTTTTTTAAATTCAATTTCATTATGGCATGAAAATCAAAACTAAAAAACAAAAACAAAAACAAACAAACAAACAAAAAAAAAAGTGGCCGCCCATGCGTATAATTATCATCACTGCTTATCAATGATTAAATCTGTCTTCTGGAGTCCACCTTACTGGACTCCCCTAGCCACTGTTTTCTGAAGCTCACGTCTGCTAATATTAATTAATTCAGAGTTGTCTGCACTTTGGTCTTGTTTACACTGTGACGAAGTACGCAGGGTTTGAGCCAAGGAGCTTGGTTGTAAAATAGTTACATGCGATCTACGTCACTTCTTCCGGCAAGGTCAGGTCTAGATAGAGGTGGAAGGTCAAAGTGCAATTTGTCTTGCAGACTCTTACGTATGAGGAAGAATAATGCAGGTTTATATAATAAAAACAAAGCACAAACAAAACGAAACAAATAAACAAGAAAGTATTCTTCTCACTTTTGCTCCATTTTCTTTCATCTTAAATCTGAAGGAATCGGTTATAGAGACGTCACAAAGTCAATTTTTAATGTGAGTCAGGAAATAATTTTAAACTCATCTTTTGATCTACATCGATAGCGAGTATATAAACATAGTAAATTTAAGAGAGAGAGAGAGAGAGAGAGAGAGAGAGAGAGAGAGAGAGAGAGAGAGAGAGAGAGAGAGAGAGAGAGAGAGAGAGAGAGAGAGAGAGAGAGATGCCCATTTTCTTGTAATTCTGTGTATTTTGTTTTCTTTTACTGGACAGGGCAGTTTTGTTATGTTTTCCCACATGCGAAAAAATATTTTTTTTTTGTACAAAGACTTAGAACCCATCGGCCGTTGCTGCAACTGACCTTTTACCTACCCTGTCGATGGACCTGGAGGCTGGGTAGTTAGAGGTTTGTCATGATGAGAAGAAGGAAGAACCAAAGCAATCAATGTAGAGATTGGAAGAAGAAAGGAGGACACGGAGAAGGAAGAGGA
>JAWDGP010003841.1:225000-232500 GCA_033675545.1 Elysia crispata
GCAGTTATAACGCAAAATCGGAATAAACAACGTGGAATTTCGCCAACACAGTTATATGATTTGATTATGTTATTGTGTTGTGCACAAGACCTTGGCACGTGTGAAGGGTCATTTGACATAATCAACATATTAAGTCGACTTATTTAGATGTACAGGTAAGAAGACCATTTCAACTTGTGATTGGTCGACAGTTTGATTTTGTTTCACACATATGCATACATACATACATACATACATACATACATACATACATACATACATACATACATACATACATACATACATACATACATACATACATACATACATACATACATACATACATACATACACATACATACATACATACATACATACATACATACATACATACATACATACATACATACATACATACATACATACATACATACATACATACATACATACATACATACATACATACATACATACATACATACATACACGCACGCACGCACGCACGCACGCACGCACACACACACACACATACATACATACATACATACATACATACATACATACATACATACATACATACATACATACATACATACATACATACACACACACATACATACATACATACATACATACATTGTGATGGGAAAATATTCAACTGTCGCTTCAAGTCGGAAAATAAAAATCTGAGATGGACATTTTTAAAACAAGAAAGACTTGAAATTTTACATTTTACACAAGTTTCCTACCCAAGCGCCGGACACAGGTACTTAAAACATGTCACGTGACAACACAATAGATTTTATGTTCATAGAGTCACAGCAACCTGTACAATGAAGGCCAGTATTAATAAACGCACAAAAAAATATCTTTCCGACGATTGTAAATAAATAAATGTGGCATGCGCTTTGATATATCGGTCAGTTTCTAGGCGTCTGGCGACACCAGTCCTTAGCTTCACAGATACAATGTGCTTCTGCTCTGTGAAAGAAATTTTTGGAGTAAACGAAAAGTCAACATTTGTTTACAGGATTCGAGACATCGGGTTTTAAGTCGAGTATCTCCCCCCACACACACATACACACATATATGCAGAAAGAATAAATGAAAGAGAATAAAAACCTGATATCTAGAATTATCGGACATTTTGAGCGCAAAATGTCGGAAATGTAAGCGACAAACAAACATTATTTGGTTGAGTTGCATGTCATCATAATTTTGTATCGCAACGTATGATAACCAAGATTCTACCGACAAGCAGTGTCAATAGAGGTCACTTGATAAAAGGCATCGCATGGATCTATCAAACCTCATACTTATTATGGAGGCAGAGAGAATATAGTATCATATGATGACTTTGGCTGGAGATGCAAAAATATTTATCTTTTAAGTTTCTTAATCCCAGGTCTGTTTGCCATTCCGATATCATTATGAAAGATTTTCGAAACATTGTCTTCTATTCTTTTTTTTTTTTTAACTTTTATGATAATTATGTAATATTGTGCATGGGAATAATTTTATTCTAGAGTGTTTAAAGACATACATGAGTTTAAATTAATTCCTTTAAAAATTTTTTTGATGAATATATGGCCACCATAACCTTAAGAAAATTATGAAAGAATTATAGAATTCAATGGCCACTTGACATCCCGCCTCCACCGGTAACACGTGATAGTCAAGCATGCGCATCAAAACGATTCAACACCAAATAAAAGGGGACTCTCCATGTTAGAAAATACTTTAAATGCTCCGCTGACTACAGGTTTCGCCTTTTTGTTTTATTTTACTTTCGTTTTCAAAGTACACCGAGGGCAGCTCTCCGTTTCCTTCGTTTTCGCCCTAGTTATTCGCTCCCTTGTGTAGTGGATGGGGGATGAAGGCAGGTGTTTTGTTTGTGATTCAATGACAACATTCCTTCTTTCACTCTTGACACGTTATGATTCCAGGTCAACATTCCTTCTTTCACTCTTGACACGTTATGATTCCAAGTCAACATTCCTTCTTTCACTCTTGACACGTCATGATTCCAAGTCAACATTCCTTCTTTCACTCTTGACACGTTATGATTCCAAGTCAACATTCCTTCTTTCACTCTTGACACGTTATGATTCCAAGTCAACATTCCTTCTTTCACTCTTGACACGTTATGATTCCAAGTCAACATTCCTTCTTTCACTCTTGACATGTCATGATTCCAAGTCAACGTTCGCTGTTGCAGCTTTTTGATCCGCAGATATCACTCCTCCTTGAAGCATTGTCACTGTGCAACATTCTTTCTCAAGACATCGATTTATTCAAAGAGCGTTCTTTGAAGTTTTTCTAATTTTTCCTATAAATTTTTATGATCTATCAGCGGAAAAATTCCTTGTCGAGACATACCTGTATTGCATAATTTCCGAGGATACCTGTATAAAGGTCCTAGAGACAGTTTTGGGAAATAAGATTTGCTATAACGTAAACCACTAGCCTTCAACATAATTAGAACTGCTATAACGTTAACCACTAGCCTTCAACATAATTAGAACTGCTATAACGTTAACCACTAGCCTTAAACATAATTAGAACTGCTATAACGTTAACCACTAGCTTTCAAAATAATTAGAACTACTATAACGTAAACCACTAGCCTTAAACATAATTAGAACTGCTATAACGTTAACCACTAGCCTTAAACATAATTAGAACTACTATAACGTAAACCATTAGCCTTAAACATAATTAGAACTGCTATAACGTTAACCACTAGCCTTAAACATAATTAGAACTGCTATAACGTTAACCACTAGCTTTCAAAATAATTAGAACTACTATAACGTAAACCACTAGCCTTCAACATAATTAGAACTGCTATAACGTTAACCACTAGCCTTCAACATAATTAGAACTGCTATAACGTAAACCACTAGCCTTAAACATAATTAGAACTGCTATAACGTTAACCACTAGCCTTAAACATAATTAGAACTGCTATAACGTTAACCACTAGCTTTCAAAATAATTAGAACTGCTATAACGTTAACCACTAGCTTTCAAAATAATTAGAACTACTACAACCACTAGCTTTCAACATAATTAGAACTAGCATAACTACTATCTTTCAACATAACAGAACTACTGTAACCACTACCCCACTCTATTAAAAAAAATAATCAGAGCTACTTAAACTACTAGCCTTCAGCTTAATTAGAACTACTATCGACTAGCCTACCTCAAAAAACGAATAGCTATTTAATACCACTGGCCTCCAGCATAGTTAGAAAACTATAGCCAATTTCCTTCAACATAAAATGCAATTTCGCTTATTGTATGAAAAACAGGAAAACTAATCCTCCAACCATTTTTCAGAAACAATAGATTTAGTTCGCTAATGCAAGTCTTTCCTTGACAGCCGTTAAAAAGCCTCAGCTCTCTTTCTCTTCTGATCTCTAAATGGCGGTTGTTTCATGACGTTTTTTTTTTTTTAATGTCTGATGCTTTACTATTATAGACGGTATTCAACATTCAGTCGCATTTCTATGTGAAATTTATCTTTTTTTTATTTATTTATTTATTTATTTATTTATTGGTTCCTGAGATGCAAAAGCGTTTTGGATGATTTTAAACGATGTCATCACAATAGTTGTTTCCATAGATTGGTAGATTGGTGGATTAGGTTGTGTAGATTGGTGGATTAGGGTGTGTACATTGGTAGATTAGGGTGTGTAGATTGGTGGATTAGGTCGTGTAGATTGGTGGATTAGGGTGTGTAGATTGGTAGATAAGGGTGTGTAGATTGGTAGATTAGGGTGTGTAGATTGATAGATTAGGGTGTGTCGATTGTGGATTAGGGTGTGTAGATTGGTAGATTAGGGTGTGTAGATTGTGGATTAGGGTGTGTAGATTGGTGGATTAGGTTGTTACATTGGTGGATTAGGTTGTTAGATTGGTGGGTTAGGTTGTGTAGATTGGTGGATTAGGGTGTGTAGATTGTGGATTAGGTTTCTAGATTGGTGGATTTAGTTGTGTAGATCGGTGAATTAAGTTGTGTAGATTGGTGGATTAGGTTGTGTCACCTCAAGGCCACTGAGGTACGTGAAGGTGCCAGGGGCAGGAACATCTGTCCGTCATGTGTGGAGCAAATCTTCAAGGGAGGAAGTGCAAATTAAGAAAAACCTAAATGTAAAAAAATATTATAGTTGGATAGCATTGCTTCCTTCCCACCCTAATACGGGTAACTTGTAAAAGAAAATAAAAAGGAAATAGTTATTCATCTTCACGCTAGACCTAGTATTTTATGGACAGCTGGTGGATAACAAGTAGGCTTTATATATCTACACAACCGGAAACAAACTCCCCTTTTGTTTGCTTAGATAACTGAATAGCAAACCTATGCTTTTGCGATTTCCCTTGCATGAAAATTTAATGATCCGAGTTTTTAACCTTTTTCCATTTTTTTTTCAATTTGAATTTAGCATGAAATGCTACTGCTATGGGCAATGTGGGCCATGCCGAAGAGGGGAAAAAAAATAATAATTATGATTGTACCGTGTGAAATCATAGTGGGGTCCTAGATTTAAGTTATCTTCTCCTTCGTTCTTCACTCGAAAAGAATCAAATATGTCAGTCCGTTACCGTGTGGTGCGGTCAGGTAGCGTTATGTTTGACACAGATTGGTACACACGGTGCAGTATGGTGCGGTCATGGTAGTGTTATGTTTGACACAGATAGGTACACACGGTGTAGTATGGTGCGGTCATGGTAGTGTTATGTTTGACACAGATAGGTACACACGGTGCAGTATGGTGCGGTCATGGTAGTGTTATGTTTGACACAGATAGGTACACACGATGCAGTATGGTGCGGTCATGGTAGCGTTATGTTTGACACAGATAGGTACACACGATGCAGTATGGTGCGGTCATGGTAGCGTTATCTTTGACACAGATAGGTACACACGGTGTAGTATGATGCGGTCATGGTAGTGTTATGTTTGACACAGATAGGTACACACGGTGCAGTATGGTGCGGTCATGGTAGTGTTATGACACAGATAGGCACACATGGTGCAGTATAGTGCGGTCATGGTAGCGTTTTGACGGACACAGATACGTACACACGGTGCAGTATGGTGCGGTCATGGTAGCGTTAATACTGACATAGATGTACACACGGTGCAGTATGGTGCGGTCATGGTAGCGTTAAGACTGACATAGATAGGTACACACGGTGTGGTATGGTGCTGTCATGGCAGCGTTATGACACAGATTGATAGGCACATATGGCGCGGTCTGGTGCTGACATGGTAGCGTTATGATACAGGTAGGCACAAACGGTGCGGTATGTTGCGGACATGGCAGCGCTATGACATAGATAGGTACACACGGTGCAGTGAAACTGCGGACATGGCAGCGTTATGACACAGATAGGCACATACGGTGCAGTATGGTGCTGTCATGGCAGCGTTATGACACAGATAGATAGGCACATACGGTGCAGTACGGCGCAGTCATGGCAGCGTTATGACATAGAGTGATAGGCACATACAGTGTGGCATGGTGCTGTCATGGCATGGCAGCGTTATGACACAGATAGATAGGCACATACGGTGCGGTATGGTGCTGTCATGGTAGCGTTAAGACTGACATAGATAGGTACACACGGTGTGGTATGGTGCCGTCATGGCAGCGTTATGACACCGATTGATAGGCACATACTGTGCGGTATGGTGCTGTCATGGCAGCGTTATGACATAGAGTGATAGGCACATACAGTGTGGCATGGTGCTGTCATGGCATGGCAGCGTTATGACACAGATAGATAGGCACATACGATGCAGTATGGTGCTGTCATGGTAGCGTTAAGACTGACATAGATAGGTACACACGGTGTGGTATGGTGCCGTCATGGCAGCGTTATGATACCGATTGATAGACACATACGGTGCGGTATGGTGCTGTCATGGCAGCGTTATGATACCGATTGATAGATACATACGGTGCGGTATGGTGCTGTCATGGCAGCGTTATGATACCGATTGATAGACACATATGGTGCGGTATGGTGCTGTCATGGCAGCGTTATGACACCGATTGATAGACACATACGGTGCAGTATGGTGCTGTCATGGCAGCGTTATGATACCGATTGATAGACACATACGGTGCGGTATGGTGCCGTCATGGCAGCGTTATGACACCGATTGATAGGCATATACGGTTCGGTATGGTGCTGTCATGGCAGCGTTATGACACAGGTTGATAGGCACATACGGTGCGATATCATGGTGCTGTCATGGCAGCGTTATGACACCGATTGATAGACACATACGGTGCGGTATGGTGCTGTCATGGCAGCGTTATGACACAGATAGATAGACACATACGGTGCGGTATGGTGCCGTCATGGCAGCGTTATGATACCGACTGATAGACACATACGGTGCGGTATGGTGCTGTCATGGCAGCGTTATGATACCGATTTATAGACACATACGGTGCGGTATGGTGCTGTCATGGCAGCGTTATGACACCGATTGATAGGCACATACGGTGCGGTATGGTGCTGTCATGGCAGAGTTATGACATAGATAGATAGGCACATACGGGCCGGTATGGTGCGGTCATGGCAGCATAAAGACACAAAGACACATACGTAACCGCCTTAGAGATCTTTAATAGCACCAGAATTTCGACTAAAGATAAAAATGTTCTAGATCTTGCCACACTCGTAATCTGTGTACATAATACAGCAGACAGGTCTACAGCAGATGTTTTATGCCCATCGCCTCCTGGCTGTTCCGGGCACAGGCGAGTTTCGCAGTTTTAGTTTCTCATGTATACGGTTGTTCCGGATCTAGTCTGTAGTTCAGGCTGAAAGATTGCTTGAGAATAATGCCGCAAGGAGTTCAGGTAAAGAGATTGATGTACATGAAACTAGTACTGTGGCTTTTGTCTCTAAGTTTGGTTTTTTTACGACCTTATTTTAACCCCCCCCCCCCCTCTCTCTCTCTCTCTCTCTCATATATATATATATATATCTGTCTACCTGTGTGTCTGTCTCTCTCTGTGTCTTCCTTCTACTTCTTCCTATTTTTATCTTTCTTTTCATAGCTTTATAATTATTATTTCATCGCCTTTTGTTGTCTCTCACTTTCTCTCTCTTGTCTCTCTCTCTCTCTCTCTCTCTCTCTCTCTCTCTCTCTCTCTCTCTCTCTCTGTCCTTCATTTCCCCTCGGTAACGCCGTTTCCTCTCGTATCTTCTTACATTCCAAACACTCCTCCCATCTTGGTGTAACATTCACAGAGTTTTATCTCCTCCTGACCCTTTCCCTTTAACCTTTACCCTAGCAACTATTGTTCAAGAATTATCTCGCTTGTTTACCAGGCAACGCCTAAGTTACAAGCTCTTCCAGACCTGCGGCCTTGATATTGGGGTAACTATAGACCTAGATCGACCCAGATCTAAGTTTTCCTGCTCAGTGATGCATTCTTTACAGTGGGTCACAAAAAGCCAGCCTCGTTTTGATTCCCAGTTTTAGTTCGT